>UCOH01009844.1:12289-56175 GCA_900474275.1 Synergus japonicus
ATGGTTTACAGTATGAAAAAAGATGTTACACCCAGAAAACAGTTTCTTTAAATTAAAATAATTCAAAATAATTTTGTTTGAATCAAAGAAACTTCGTTTGAATCGAACAAAATTATTTTAAAAGAAAGAAAGTTTTCTTTAATATAAAGAAATTTTAAATTTGAGTTATTAAAATAAAAGTTTTGATTTAAAACAAGTTTTTTTCTGAGTGTAAATTCCTAAAATAGATGAAATAGATGAACAAATTCAAAATAGGTAGAAAAAAGGTGAACAGGTGACAACCTGTGATGACTGTGAAAATATAAATGGGACAAATTCGTGAATTCGAGTGAAGCTTCCGTTTTGATACCAATTTAACTCGTTTTAGCTCCATCGACTTCAACTTCCCTTCGGGTAATAAATTTTTCTCTGACTCGGACAGAGAATTTAGAGGGTGTTTCACACGTAGATGCAGAAACGATCGTAAAAGTGGAAGTGATAGGCAGGTGGTTATATCCGGCCGGTGTTAGGTATGTGTGAATTTTGCATGCATATGTATGAAAGAACGATGCCCACTGGCCATTGTCCACCCCCGCTTAGTGAGCTGGTGAACTTTCCAGGGTCTAAGCGTATGCATTGCTCACTTGGCAAGATTGATATACGCGATAGGATGTTCTCGAATACAGAACATTTATTGTTAGCTGGGTGCGACATGTGCGCGCTCCTGCAGATATAAGGCGGTATGTAGCCCATAATTAATGCAAATGAGCGGATGAACGGGAACCTGCACTCTATCCTTTCAAATGTATCCATAAAAATCCGCGAAACTAATTTCCTTCGCTGTTGGCATAATTTATTTACACTTTCTGCGTAAGACGTTATTTACATATTCAGATCTTGCGCTACAATCGTTTTCTTATCTTTAATCCTTATATATACTGCATTATTATATAGCGGACCTAAAAAGAAATAACTCTTTTTACGACAATCTATTCAATTAATAATTTAATTTCTAAAATTCCCTTTATACAGTAAGAAAAAAAAAAGAGAGCAAATTATTATGAAGTAGGAAATTTCTTAAACGGTCAAACATTGTGAGTGGTGAATGAACCGTAGTGACATAAAAAGGCCGTATGTGCCACGCATGGTAGAATGCAGCCACTCCCTTGAAATCGAGTTTGGCTTGGAGCACTGGCAGCTGGCCCATTCGTGAATTTTATTTGAATAATTCTTTCCCGTGGCGCGTGCCACGAGATACGGATACCTTGCTTTTTTCACGGATCTAAAACTCTCTCGTCGTTCCTTTAATTCTGTCTTACTATTGGTTAGCTCTTACAGCAGCCACGTGGCCGGAAGTGCCCTTACAGGCATTTCCGCTATGCAATGAATACCGTCTCGGGTCCTTCGGTGTCACATTGAGGAATAATATCTCGCCTGATCGAATCTTCAAGAGGCGGATCCTTGTTTTACTCAACAAGATATTGATCAACAACAATTAGACGTAAAGCTTCATTTCAAATGTAATATAGTACGAAATCAAGTAAAAATCAGAACGTTGATTTTCATTCATTGCGAGTATTGAAAACGTATAAGCTTGAAAATGTAAAGCATTGAAAATTGATCAGTTTCCTGTAATCAGTTGAAATTCTTATATTTGAAACGAGTGAATAATAAAAGCGGGGAGTTTAAAACGGTTCCGAGAGCGAGTGAGTCGGAATGCAAACAAAGAAATGAAAACGATTTCACTGGGGTGCAGTGGTGGGATGTGTGGGTGCAAATCTGTGAGACTCGGATCTTACAATGTTTCGTAGAAATTACGAGCGGCATCAACGTCAAACTTCGAGCGACTAAAGTACCACAGAGTTCAGAATCTCGAGGGACCAACCCCGGTTAGCTGCCGGTCTGTGGGGTGGCCCACAATACAAGCAATAACACGAACTACCCCCGATCGAGCGCCCTCAACTCCGCAACTTCCTCACTCTCACCTTAATCGACAACGGATGATTTGGTCTTAAATAAACTTCTCACCTATTCGATCATACAATTCGCAATTTTCCTTCCTTTTTTGAGTCTTTGTCGACCACTTCTGATCGGTCACTTTCACGCTATCCTCGCAATTCTTTAGAATTGTAAATTCAATTTAACTTACCCCTAAATTTCTCATTGATTTTTCATTACAACATTCTATTGGTATTAGTGGATTAACAGATACGTTTTTGAACAACAGGTATCACGTCTCGTGAAGAGAATAAGATAATAATAATAATAATAATAATAATTATTATTATTATTATTGATAAGATACTAATCAATTTCTATGAAGAGAATTCTGAAGGCTTTTTTAGCCAAGAATGTGTAAAGATCTGAAAAGTAAGGATAAGAGGTCATGTTGTTTTGTCGCCTCAGTTGGGGTGAAAACGGGAGCAAGGCACAGCGAATCGCGACATTTAATGCGTAATATCCTATTTAATCTTGTATGAAAAGCGTCGAGTGATGGTTCACGGTAGAATAAAGACGTTGAGGGTTTCCCAGGGGGTGGCTGGGAGACGGTTAGGGCATTGAGCCGTCCAAGCCACTCGCTTCCAGCTCCAAGTTGCTTCCGAGACTAGAAAGCCCTCGGGGTCGGGGGTGGCAGATGGCAGTCAACGGACCAGTTCTTTCCAACACTTTAACCCTTAGCTTCACTGTAAAAGATACATATTTCCTGAAAGAAAAATAGAGACAGAATTCTCTGGGTAGAAAAAAAATTGACATCAGTAATTTACTTGAGAGTAAATTCCAAAGTATCAGATTTTTATACTAAAGTGAATCAATGCGATGTAGAGTATAATTAATCAATACATCGATACCCTGTCTAATTTTGTTTTTAAAGTAGAATACAATTCTTTTCAGTTACTTTTGTAGCTTAGCAACATAAGTCATCAAGAGAAAATATGTAAAAATTCCAAGAAACCTTGGAAAACCTGTGAAATCGCTTAAAATTCGTGAAAATCTCTTAAAATTTTCAGAAACTTCTTAAGATTCTTTTAAATTCAATTATAATAATTCAAATCCCTTTTATATTCTTGAAAATCCATTAAAAGTATTAGAAATATCTGCAAATTCCATGAAATCCTTAAAAATTCCAGAAATATTTTCAAATTCATAAATTTTCCTGAAATCTACTTTAAGATTCATGAAAATCTCTAAAAATTCCTAGAAAAATTCTTGAAATTTTGCGGTAACATTTAAAATTTCTTTATACCCTTAAAAATATTACATAGAATTCGTCAAAATCTTTTAAAATTCTTTAACATCTTTTTAAAATCCTCATAATTGAAAAATATTTAGAATCCTTTAATATTCTTTAAAATTTCTTAAAATTGCATGAATTCCTTTAAAATTTCACGAAATATCTTGAAATCTCTTAAAATTCTACGAAAATTTTCAAAATCATAAATCTTTTCAAATCCACGTTAAAATTCATGAAAATCTCTAAAAATTCCTAGAAACCTCTTAAAATTCCTTCACATTTAAAATCCCTTAAAATCATTACAAATCTTATCAAATGCCATGAAATCCTTTAAAATTTCACAAAATCTTTTAAAAAATAGAAAAATCTCTTTAAATACTTTTATTTAAATTATTAGAAATCTCATAAAACTCCCTCAAATCCATAAAAATTCCACAATATCTTTTAAAAATCGAAAAATTTTCTTGAAAACCCTTAAAATTTGACGAAAACCTTCGAAATTTTTGTAAATTCTACCAAATCTTTTAAGAATAATGAAAGGCTTTTGAAATTCCTGAATAAAGTTTTAAATTCCTTATTTAAATCCCACAAAATACATATTTTAAAAGTCATAAAAGTACCTTGAAGTCTGATTGAAATCTGATCAAAATCGTGAAAAATTCCCAGAAACTTCTTGAAAGTCTTTAAAATTCTACGATTTTCTACGAATTCCTAGATTTTCAATGTATTTCGAGTTTAGACTCGTGAAAAAATGATTATTAACGAAACCAAATTCAATTCACTCGGAATATACGATTCGACAAATATCGATTGTCGAAAATCACTATCGATTCTTACACGACGAATCAGGATTGCGGAATAGGCGTTACGATATTTCGACTCAATCATCTTTTTAGAATAGATCGTAATTTGCAAACATGCTATAATTGTAATATTTCCCGAGTTGATATTAATATCTCTAGCCAATTTGAATTTATATTGAATGCTAATTTACCGAATGAAAATTCAACCTCAGTTACTGAAACTTGGATAAATGTCTAGTCTTTCTTGGGAGGTTTAGTCTGAAGTGTCAGAAATAACGCATCTTTAATCACGCGATGCGATTCGTTCACAATTCACATTCAATCACAGAATGTGGATTCGTGATCGACTCAAGTTGTTGGGGACTTGGGGTTCTGCTTGGTAACCGCGAAGTGTGTTGTTGGCGGATTTGACGTGCTTATCAATAGATCGTGAAGGTAATAGACTCGCACCCTAAATCGAGCATATAACTGATATCTGATAAGAAACCAATAGACTGGAGTTATTTTCCAGATCTGACATAAGCATGCAAAATGTTCAATATATAGATAGCCTAGTCGATTCCAATTTCTTCGAAGAATCGATTCTTCGGTTCATTCGATTTTATTTAATATTTAATATTAATTAAATCCCTATTTACTATTAAAAATCTCAATTTTCGATATCGTATACATCCAGATATTGAAATTTCAGATTGTTTCACTGAGAAAAATGGATCATAAAACTTAGATGTTAAAACTAGAGTATAGTATCCGGTAATATAAAATATGTTAATGTATATGATCTATAAGTTTTACCTAATATATAAGGATATTACTGAACATAATCTCTAGATGTTAGATTTTTTTTATAATCTTCAGCAATTAATTCGTAACATCTGAAGATAATAAACGCCCGTAAAGTGTCACGGCGGAAATAAATATTATATTTATTATTATCAGAATTGCGGTAAGTGATATTTTTTGCTTTAGATTGTGTAAAATGTAAATTGAAATCTTAGTGTTGGTACAAATTTTAACACCTTGGATTATAAATTCTAATATTGTGGATTATAAATTTTAACATCTTGGATTATAAATGTTAAAATTTGTATACGATTCAGTTTATAATCTAAGATATCATCTGATAATATCTTTTTTTTTAACATCTAGAGATTATGGTTTTAATAATCTAGATTGCTGTCCCATAGTTAATAGTCCAAGATTATACCTAGTAACATATTTTTCATTACCGTTTACAATCCATTTTTCTCAGTGAATTGAGAGTGCAATGCAATTATACAAAAATGAGCAGACACCAGGTGCAAGTGAGAAATTGATAGGTCGTTAAGAGAGCAGCCTGCATCTGGAGTGCTGTATTCCCTTGAAAAAAGTCTTAGACTCTTCAGTTTTCACTCTCATCTGAGAACAACTCGATCCGTCTCAAGTCCAGAGACACTGGGCACGCGCCACTCAAGAAACCCCCTCGATCTTCTTACACTGATTCTTCCAGACGGGGTATATAAGTACATCGAACGAAGCAAATGGCACGCGAGACTTCCGGGCGTCGGTATCAAATTTGGCTCGTTCTCCTTTCACGACCTCAGGATCGTGGCCCGCGATCTTGAATGAATAAAAGCGGAAGCGGCGGAAGGGCGCGTTCCTGCTCTTGGGGTCTTCTGGACCCCTTTGTAATTCACATTGTCTATTAGAGGGGGCGTGGGGCACACTGAAAAAGTTGAATGTCGTGTGCTTACGTATACGCAAACCGTCTGGCCATACATGCAGGGTCACCGTAACAAACCCTATAAAAAGATCAGTCGACTAATGGCGAGTAATGCGTAAAAGCAGTTGGACGCGTTTCCGATCAGCTGCTACCACTTTGATTCTCATACGAGATATTTCATCAAGAACTTGAAAATTATTCGTGTAAACAATACTCTCATTTTCTTTAGTATCAGAACACTAATAATTATAATTGAGAAGTAAATAAATAGGATGTAGTTCAATTTTTATGGAATATCGAGTGGACATAATTAACAACTAAGTTGATCCTACTTAGTAAACGATCTGGGGTTCCTCTTAGCTTGGAAGACAATAGAACAATCAATTGTTTTTCTGACTTTTATCCTCGAATAATTTTTATGGTTCTATTATATAGTTATTACCATTATTTGATAGAACGTACAGGTTTCGGGTTACAGGACATTGTGCTGTGCACATCGAAATCAAAGTGAGCGCACAGACGGCAGACGGCTGGTGAGAGTGGGTATGGCTGTATAAACTTGCACATACGAACAATTCAGTGTATTTGTGTACACATTGCTTTAACATAATCCCACTGTTTGACGAAACTCTAACGATCTCGAGCTTGAATCGAATGTAAACCTCAAGGCTGATGGACACCTCTTCATCGCCTGATATACCGGGTGTCGAAACCCTCAATTCTATCTGGAAAATCAATTACTAATCCACTCAAACAGAATTCTTACTTTTTTATACATACTCATCCCATGTTCCTTTTTTACAACAAATATTATATCGAGCTTAAAGTATAATAAATGAAATCGGTTGGGTTTTTATTCCCGAACAATTTTTGCTTCATTGGGGTTCAGTACAATATTAAATGGAAGCAATTAAGACACAGCAAAACAGAAAAGGCAAAACTGACGTGTACGTGCTTTTAAATGACGGCGTTTCCCATGCAGAGCTAGATGCTTGATGTATTTATGAAAGCACCGACAGGAGCACAGCAAGGGGCGTTTTTAGTTAAAAGAAGGAGTGAAAAAAAATGAGTGATAACGAGGCACCTCCCCGGAACTCAACGTGGGGTACGAGGGAACCCCCGTTGACTGCGCAGCTGTGAACCCCCTGCGAGCTTCATGAACTCGAGATATCGAGCGGAGCGGTTTCCAGATATCGAACTCGGTGCAACCCGTGCCATTTTGACAAATTCGCTATTCAACTCGAGTCGCACGTGTGTAATGATTCTGAACCCCTGTCCATTTGCTCATATGTGCGGTTTTTAGATCTGGATCACTGCACTCTCCTTTCTTTCATTCACATTTTCACCTTCTCGAAATTAACCTTTTCTTATGACTCTAATTATAAACTCGGTCAAACACATCATAATATAAGATTTTCCATTTCCATTCGACCTCGTTACCATTTTTTCTACGTTTAACAGAAATGGGAGAAAATTCTCTACAGTTTAAATTTGCAGAGAATGATCGCGTTGCTATCTTCGGGATCAGAGAAGACTGAACGGAAATTCGCCCAAGAAGGTAAATAAACGCTGCAGAAGTAAAGGACTTAATTCAAACATCTCTGTATAACACGAGACGTCTGGCAATTTATTCCTTACCCACCCTCGTCATGTCTACTGCTCTCCAATTAACTTTAAATCACCCATCTACCTAACCATGAGGCTCTGGCTTCTAACCTTAAACACCGAATTGAATTCCCGGTCAACCCGCATATAGTCCCCCCAATACGTTTCTCAACGAAAAGGGAGTGAGAAAGAACAGATTTTGTTTTAAGCTACTTAAATCTGTTTTAGTCTGGGACCTGTTTCAATTCTTATTCGGATTAAAACGATTCAATTCGGAAATCTGTCGCCTACATTTTAATATCAGAGGCGACCAAACGCCCCCGATGATTAAGACCCGCCAATTTCGAATCGGCTTAGGTACCGACTGAACATCGAGGGGAAGTTTGTGGCCGAATTATGGGACAGGGGATGAAGAGAAGGCGTATTGTACCTCCTGTCATCCTCAGCAAAACCTTCCTTACCCCAAATGCTAATTATATGTCACCCGTTCACGCGCCAAATCGTCAAACGCCAGAGACTGCAATGGAACAATAAAGGGTTGCCTTAATAGGCCAGATAAGGGGTGAATGTCAAATAAACCACAATTTTGTTTTATGAAATAACGTTCTCTTTGCAATTTTTTTTATGGATCGCTGAAGCATATCAAATGATTGGGTTTCGATCTAATCACTTAAATTAGGGGCAGGTCAGAAAGTTTTAGAAGGCATCAGATTTTACTCGGCATAGTTTATAGCTAGATTTATTTTAAAGAACAATGTTAAACAAATTAACTGACGAATTTCCTTAGTACTCCTTATTTCCTTATCGCCACTTAAGGGCGAAGAATGATGGGCGAAAGGGCTTCATGAGCAAGTATATCTACTCTCAGAAAGGGGATGGTGATTGATGTACCAGGAACACGCAAAACTACCCCTGTACCTCTGACTTTCTCTCCCTTTCACCCACTTACTTTGGAATGCTCATGCATGACATGCAACGATTAACCTTACCACACTATTTCCAAGGCACCATTTTGGAAGTCTAAAAGGAAAGGCATACGACAAAAATGTAGTCTCTTCAAAGTCATCAAAATAAATGATTTAGAAGTATCTATAGAAGTTCATTTCATTCAAGGACAAGTACTTCAAATAGCATTCATGCATTGCTCTAAAGAATTGCTCTAAACCGACTCGAGTTAATGAAATTTCTAATTTTTCGTCTTTTTCGTTCTATTATTCAAAGTAAAGTTGAAGAATTGGGTATATTGTAGAGTTTCGCAAAGTCTTAATCACTTCGCAGGAGATAATCGATGCTGGATAAAGGATGGAAGAGACTGAAGTGCTGATGATAAGAAGGAGAAGATGGGGAAAGACAAGGGCTTGAAGGTAATTAACGACTCGACAATGCGACGAGTAAATTTACAAAACCATTTCAAGTTTCTTGAAACTCCTTCAACTTTCTTTAAGTCCCAAGCTATCTGTTCTCAACCATTAATAGTTTACTGGCTTGATTGGAATCGACGGACCATTCGTAACAACGTTAGTAAACTTTGCACATTTAGCGCCCTGACTTCACTCCAACCTCTACAAGTTACAGCTTCATTATTCACCTGGCACGAATACCCTATTCTATTTTACTGCCCCATGAAACGAAATCTTAAAAACAATTTAATTCTTTTGTATTTCAGGGACGATAAATACTTATTTATAACTATACTAATGGAGATATTTCCCTATTGTTCTTTTTCTTCGGTTGTACCTTGTATTTATGAATTGAAAAAGTGAGGAAAGTCTGTGTCCACAAGACGTGCATTTGAAAGTGGCAAGTCTCCGAATGTCTGAGCATTCATGTTTGTTTTCTGAGAGTAAAAGTTTTTCTCGTGGACCTTGACGAAGCATTATCCCCCGGGCATGCAATTTGCAACGAGATCTGGGTACAGATATTGTGGATGGCCGTCTTGTAACCATTATACATATGAACCTATGTGGTATATTCTAAAAAAGGGGATGAATTGAAGTGAATGAGATGCGAAATGGTCAGCACAGTTGAAGAGCAAAGCTTCCCCGAGGTATCTCAAGGTTTACACGGCGAAAAGTAGAAATGTTTGCTCCGCGGAATGGCGTTATATTTGAACTTGGAATGACGGTTAGAATTGGTCTGAACCCCACAGTAGTGACACTATAAAATACTAAAATCCTCACGACTCAAAACCACGATTCAGTGAATACTACTACCCTACTAAATTATAAGCCAATATCGTCTTCAGAAAAATAACTCTTTTCAGAAACAGACCCACCCTTTATTTCATCAATTTTCTTGATGGGTTGTTGAATTTTTTTTGAGGTCATTGTATGATTGAAATGACCGATAGCTAAATTTTAAGTGTAATAATAATGAATCATTTCCTCGTGAATTAAAATTGATTCTTCAATCTTGGATGCTTTTGTTTGGGTAAACAATGATTCAAAAATCTTAAATGAAACGATACTCGACCCCGACCGACAATCTGGAGAGCAAGAGGAGACTCTTGGGAGCCCCGCCCCTTCTGTAACTTTCAATTGTCCTGCACCGAAGCCAGCCCTAATAATCGGGGGCTTGTGAGAGGGAGAAATTTTCCCCTGGTGAGAAATAGAGAGACAAGAGAGGGGAAAAAGACTTCACTCACCCTGAAACGCCCCTACAGCCATAAAACGCGGCTTCAGCGCCATAGAACAGCGCAACTGTCGACTAAATACCACCGACAAAGGATATATGATTATGTAGCAGTGAGTCTCAAAATCTGGTCCCTTAAGCCTTAAGGTCCTCACAGTAACACATTTTTCCCATATGCACGTGCGAGAATCTTTTCTTTTGAAAATCCGGGAAAGATTCAGGGATTAAAGGAAGATGAAGTTGAAAAAGATGAAGTCCTTAATATTTAGGGATGCTGCAAATATTATCGAAACTAAAGAATTCTTGAAGTATATTCATAAAATACTGATTTTACATAAACTAAATTGACTCTTTTAAGTGACATTATTTGTAGTCGTAAATTATGAAATATTTTGTTTATTATTTTAAAAGGAAATAGTCGTAAAAAAGAGAAAAAAAAACTGGTTTCGGTGGTCGTTGCGTAAAGTACAACAAAAGTGGGGAGTTGAGGAGAAGGGCACGCAACACATTGTTATAGTGTTTAACGAGCAGCCAGGGCAATCAGTATTGCTCCCCACAGCCCACATGGCAATTCTACCAATTTATTTCAATCCAAACGAGACATGGCCGATGCGAGGGGCCATTTTGCGACGTCTATTTCAATCCGTCGTCACCCAACCATGTAGAAAACTCGTCAAAATTATTTCTACACCTTCAGTAGATTACGAGGTAGATCACTCATTATATTACAAACATTAAAAATCATTTTTTCACTATATTTGTTGTACATCTATAACCCAATCAAAATTTGTAGATCATTCAGGCCCACATGATTCCTATATTTATTATATTTAAATATAGAGTAGGGGACAACAGAATATTAAGCCACATGATGTATGAGATCATTTCTGATGACGTTCCTCAAATGATCGTCGAGATATGTAGATGAAGCCAATGTTTATATGATTATTTACTAATATGTATCATAAATATCAATCAAGTTCTTGTGACTTTTCATCTTTCTTTTAAATATAGGAATCAGTGCCATAGAACCTAGATGTAGAGGCTGTAACTTTCTGTGAGATTCCTTTGAAGATTTGAGAGTAGGAGGGCAATGGAAAAACCACTGCCCCACTCTACGTCAGGTGACCGCCCTCCCATGACCACTCGATCTGTGAGTTTTACGTGCCCCTATCGTCAATCTTGCACTGAACTCTCGTATACGCACAACAACGAAGTTTCACTCCCGTGACGAGGATTTTAAATCCTAGATATTTTTAATTCCATGTAAAACTTATAATTTTGTGAAGAGCCCCCATAGTGCCTTTGAAGGATTTAATTTAAAATCATCATGGTTGTGTTAATGTAAGTGATTTATTAGTGAAAATAACAGAATAGAGATCTTTTCTCCTCTCATAATCCATTATCCAACTCTCAAGTGTGTGCAAAGAAATGGATATAAAACGTGATAAAAATTTTATAAATGTTAGAATTTTGACAATTTTACGATTGTTCTTATATAAATCTTCCTCCAAGAATCTCGTCTTTTGTCGAGACAAACAAGTCGAGATTTCTCGATTGCCCTTTAAATATATGAATTCTTTGAATATAAGCTAATATTGAAATACGTAATCGAGCTTGCAATAGATAGTGCTATATAGATATATTAACAGCGAGTAATGTCTTTTAACCTGTCGTTATATAGCATTTACGATAATATTTACATTTTCGAATGTATTATCATAAAATTTATTTCCAGTTCGATAAGTTTGCACAACTAAAAAAAATAAGGTATCATTACTACTTATGCTTGTGATAGCTCTTTTCGTTAAGAATATAGTAAACTCGACAAGTCAAGTCACTCTTAATTTGTTCTATTTCGTCCTCGAGTTAAATTACCTTTTATAGTTGATTTTGATAATTGAGAAAACCTTGAAAACATTTTAAAGTGCTTATATAAAAAATATCAGGAACATACAGGTTAAAAAATGTTTGTAATCACATTGTGATTCTTATTGTAAGCATCACAATGTGTAGATTAAAATATATTTATAAAAATTGAATTTCTAAAGCTAAGAAGCTAAAAAATCCTTTTTTATGATTACAGATCTAGAATGCAGCCTTTCTCCTCAAGCAGCACGATGGCGACAGACCCACCAACGTCTTTGCCTCCGGAACGAGCGCCATCACCAACACCATGCCGAAACTTGACATTCTCCATCGCAAAAATCATGGAGCCTGATAAGCGACTCATCGAAATAAGTAGTCAAGCTCAACAACCAGTAGCAACAATTCTACAACAGCCACCAAATATTTCCTCCTTAACTTACTCGGCCCACCTGGAATCAGCCTTCAAAAAATATGTCCCGACCCTGAGACACCAGTCTCTTCTTCAGCACTACCCTCTTCTCTACTATCACCCAAGTCCTCTTTTAAGGACTTTCCCTAATCCGACACCAACAACACCGACAACAACTCAAAATTCACCACCCCCTTCTCTTCAAGAATCATCAAGGCTTTCCGTCTCTTCGAACTCAACAGAGAGTCAACGAGGGAAGAAAAGTCCAACACCTAGAGAAGTAAACCCACCCAAACAGAAAACCTTCACATGTCCTGAGTGTGGGAAGGTCTTCAATGCTCACTACAACCTCACGAGACACATGCCAGTTCATACTGGGGCCAGGCCCTTCGTCTGCAAAATTTGCGGAAAGGGATTTCGTCAAGCAAGCACCCTCTGCAGGCACAAGATCATCCACACTGCTGAGAAACCACACAAGTGTCAAACCTGTGGAAAAGCTTTTAACAGAAGCTCAACTTTAAATACCCACACTAGGATTCATGCAAACTATAAACCATTTGTGTGTGAGTTTTGTGGGAAGGGATTTCATCAGAAGGGTAATTATAAGAACCATAAGTTGACCCATAGTGGGGAAAAGGCCTACAAGTGTAATATTTGCAACAAGGCCTTTCATCAGATTTATAATCTCACGTTCCACATGCACACGCATAATGACAAGAAGCCTTTCTCTTGCAAGATTTGTGGTAAGGGTTTCTGCAGGAACTTTGATCTGAAGAAGCATATGAGGAAACTTCATGATTCTGGGTCACCAGTTATGGGAGGATTGGGTACGTCTGCTCAGAACCATGGCCAGCAAGCTGGATACACGTCAGTGCATCATGGACCTGGACATCCTTTCGTGAGTCCATTTCTTCTGCCTCCTCCTGGATCAACAAATTATTTGAGCAAAATGTTGTGACAGGAGAATGTGCACTATGTGAGGAAGAATCAGTATCCTTTGATGCTAGGACCGCCTTGTTATCCTTCGGACATTAGTGCACTTGTTCAACCTTCCAAATGAAGAATCTGCGTTGAAATTCTTGAGGATTTTGAGACTCATAAGTGTACCAAATGGGTACTATTGGGACCCACAAGTGCATCACATAAGTGGGGTAGATAAGAGGTGAAGAAAGTAGATAAGTGTGAAGAACATTAAGTCAAGGACAAATCGACTTTGGATAGGTTGAGTGATTCGATCAGATCGGCAGACATGTCGATTTTTAATCAAAAATATTAGAAAGTCTCAGAAGCAGACGCAGTCATCAATTGCACTCGTTTCATGTACATCAACTAATTTAGAAAAAGTACTTTTGCTTTGTTGCTTAAATATTCTTATGCATAAATGTTTCGAGTTCCTTTTCGGTTTTAGAAACGAGAATTATTCTATTTTTGATTTGTCGCTTTCAAATACATCCTGTACTTATCAAAGTGCGCAATCTCAGTGGGAAAATAAATCGTGATATTATACACATCACAAGGCAGAAGAATTTTTGTTGCATTTCATGAAAAGCTTCAGTACAAGGCCAAAGAATTAAAAAAAATAGTAAGTCGATGTTTGGTTCACTGGAATAAATACCAAATACCTTCGTTCAACATGTTAATAATGTAAAAAAATTCTCGATTCTTTTTACCATATTATGATGATATTGAAGATAACATGATCTTTTAATTGACACCGATTATCGTTTGTAGACAGACGTATGCATATGTGTATAGAATGCAATTTAGAGATGAGTCAACAAAGTTAATTTGCTCTCTGTATTTCACGTCGTTTGTCATACTGACAAGTCATTAATGAAATTGCTAATATTGCTTTAATAACCAGGGAAGGAGGTGCAATCGACCTCCGCTATTTATCTGTAAATATTTGTAAATACGCTACGTGAAAATCAATAATTTTATGCGGAGAATTCATTCAAAGTGTAACCATTTTGATTATGATGAATGCATTTTATAGATTATAAATTGCATAATTTAAAAATAAAAAGATTAAGTTATTCATAAAGAATCTGACAAAATGGTTAAATTGAATAAAGCGACGTATGTACATCATTTAGATAAGTGTATAAATCGGTGTGATAGTAGAAATAAGAACTAGATAGAAAATAAAATGTTGGTCATTATTATCGTTACCATTAAAGTATTTACAATGTGATTAACCAGCGATAATAACCAATATTTGTATTAAGTACTGCGAGTGCTTTCAAAAAGTATTATCTTCAAATTATTATTGCTTTCGATTAAAATTATATATAAACCTTGAGACGTAACTCAAGACATAACAATTAAAATTTTTGAGAAAAGTGCAGTATCTATGCACTGAAAATAATTTTTCTAGGAATACCAAAAGACTTGAAATAAAACTCGACTGTAAATACGTGATAGTAAATACTATATAATTTAAATAATATTTTTAATGCCTTTTTGTACAGATAACAGTGCAAAAAAAATTGCATTTAATGAAAATTGATCACTTTTAGAACTATTTAGTATATTTTGCAAAATTTTTAATAACGCCCATTACATAATTTTTTAATTTCCTTGGTCATTTCATATTTTCTAGAAAAATAATTATTTCAGTGTGCAGATATTTCACAAATTTCGACTTAGAGATTTTAAAAAAGCGAAATCTGGAAAGAAAAGATCTGCACTTTAAGTAAAGAATGAGAATTTATAAAACTGACTACAATTGTTAAAATACTGATATTATTAATCTAATTATTAATATCGATCAATACACATAGTAATACCATTTCAAATTTCATTGTATTTTACAAGTCAGGACTTTTCGAAATATTTTAAGCATATCAAAAATCGACCCTCTGCAAAGAAGGGCCCTTATCAGGAACCATCTTAAGATTGTATGGTGTAAAAGTTAGTTGAATCGCAATAATGATGGAATTAAAAATCATTAAGCAAAACTGCGCATGCAGAAATAATATATGTAGATAAATAATAGAGTAGAAATATATGTATATGTATGTACGTGTCCCTTCCTGTAAATATAAGTCACTCCAATGCAATAAATCTATCGATATATGAATCAGTAAATCTTGACATTCTTATTTATCTTACACCTATATCACCTCAAATAAACGTCTTTTTTAAATACTTTAAATTAAAATAGACATTTCTCTACTAAACTAATAAAACTTTGAAGATTTCCTAATATTCAAGCTAAAAAAGTGGTCGTGAGTACAACTTTTGCTGTGTCAGAAAGTATCATCGGTCTAATTTCTTAAGCACTTCGTCGAGTTTGATCTAATCTCTTGCAACGTGGTTGAATGTAGAAAGACCTCTTAAGCACATCATCCTCTTGAGTCTGATGCCATCTGCTAAAAAAAAGGGCGAAGAACTAGTACGATATTTTTTGAGTAATATAGAATACTATTAACTAAATGTTGCAGATTATCTATTAAAAACAATTTCTTAATAAAATATTCATGAAGTATTAAATTATTCAAGGGAATTAATTATTCAAGGATATTTTTATTAGTTGCAGAGAATAAAGAATATTGCAAGGAGTAAAATCAAGTATTGGTAATTAGAGTCAAAATTATATGGTTGAAATATGCTGGATTGAAAAAAATGTTTTGGCTTTCCAAAATTCTAATTAGTCTCAGCTTTTGGAAAAGTTGGAAACTGTGCTATAGTGAAGAGATGAGTAGAATCAGTAGATGGAAGGTTGAGACAGAAAGAGAGCGACGTGCCTCCATCCTGATCTTTGTCCGAGATACCTGACGAGCCTTCTGATGTATCTAGAGAATCTGTCCTCTATCCATTAAGTCCTGTATCATCCCAACCCTATTTCATCCCACTCAACCCGTATCAAACGATGCCAGCCGTTACGCGATAGACCCTAGAGTACTCTGTTCAACGTGTCGGTGAAATTTTGCATTGGAAAACGCCGAGCTGACGTGTTAAAAGCGAGAAGATTGGTGACAAAGAGATTGACATTGATCCGATACCTCGCTTGCCGAGATACACTTCAATCTATTTGGAAAAGCAGACTACGCCCACTGAACAAATTTTAAAGTCTCGCTTCCCAATGAACCATCAATATCTCATATCAATCACAAATTGTTTATATATACACCTCTTTAAAATTTCCTCTATAAATCTCAAAACGGGGAAAAAAAGGAAACATGTGTTGCACAATCGAACATAATCCCAAGACTTATTCTTTTGTGCTTTTATGCCCTCTGGACAATAAACTCAGTCGTCGATTTTATAAAAAGGAACGTATTTAAATTGAAAGTGCAAAAAGTGAGTATCAAGCACATGAGAGCATGAATGAACACATTTGGAAGTTTTTCCTAAGGAAAAAGCCTTTCGTCATTACGTTTTGGCCGAGGTGTAAAAATTTCCTGTCGAGCGGCAGGGGTTGTATACAAACAAGGATTTAGAGACGTTTAATGGGAATTATCCGCGAGGAGGTACAATTAGGGGAGGATTATTAACACCTGGGGCTGACGTCATGCTGTTTCTCGAGTCGTCGCCTCCTTGCCTTTATTGCGAGTTCTGACAGTCTGACCCATGAGTTATCCCAAAACTTCTTCCAATAACAATCCCCGAAGTACTGAACCCGTGTTCTTTGCCATGAATCATTCTACCGCGATTCCGGTTTTTGAATCACGTCTTCTGGAGAGAAACACGGGTGCGGAATCCAAGAAAGCGTGAAATCGTTTGAACATACCACATATTGCATTGGTTCGCACGCTTGACCGCAGAATTTGGGCTGTTTTTTTCTGCAGATTTCCCTTTCAGACATTTGGATCTAAAGGAAGTGGAAAAAGAAGGAAATAGAAGTTCAAAATTTAGTATTAGTGAACTATCACTTTTTTCTGGTGATTAAAGTTTATAAACGTTTCTGAGAATGAGAATTTATGGAAATTTAGACAAACAATGCACCCAAGGGGTGAAATGTTGTGTGATACAAGACTACAAAACCACCCCCGTTCACGCCATCATCCCTCGTCACCGTTCGAGTTAATATCCCCGTAATTGGTTAAAACCCGTAACTGATGAGTGAACTGTAAATTATTATGCACGAGACCCTTGGTTCTCTAGCAATGGGGGTTTATAGGGTACGGTTCAACACCTCTTCATTAGGCTCTTCATCCTCATAGTAGTATCGACACCCAGGAACGTTATGGTCACTGAACTATCATTGTGTGATTATTCACATATACCTGGGAAGCACAATTTTCGACGAGCAAAAGATTTCAGTTCAATGAATTTATGGGTGATGGAAAATTTACCCCCCCACACTTTGATTCTCGACTATGACACATGTTCTTTATTGAAAATATATCGGCTTACCAAAACTACTTAATATCTCCAAGTATTATGTATATTTTATATATGTATATGTGTATCTACACAACTTCAGCACATAACATAACGCAAATAATTAAAATTGATTATATGAATAAGAATTTCGATTGAATTGGCATGAATCGCATTCCACCTTTTCGAACCCTGAAATCCTCGCAGGCGTCGAAGTGATGATAATACATATAGCCAGTGAAATACAAAGAGAAGGACAAGGAAGGATTTTGAAGAAATGAGTGATCAGGAGAATATAAAAACAAACTTATGAAGTTGGATATTATTAATTAAGTTTGATTAATCAAAGTTGTATGACGGGACGCTTTCCTTCTTAGTTTGAACATGCGAACCAATGTTATTAAAAGGAATCTGAGAAATACAAAAAATTAGCAAAAAGAACATGGAGAAAGAGGAAAATCATAGAAAGTGGTGGAGCATAAATTCTGAAATGCCTTCTAACGAGAAAAGAGATATCAGAAACCGATACATTATAATGATGTTCTCTCAACAGCAAATGTGAAGGGTTCGTCTTCTCATTCTCCATTCTTGAATCTCAGTGAATTGATTTTTTTCCTCAACCTTCTCAACTTCTCGGTCTCCGATTTTCCTCATTACCCGTCTACGTTCCTCTTCTCTCTTGAAAAAATCAAAGAGAGAATTGAAGATTCGAGGACAACCAACACCACATACTCCCTTCCTCTTTCTTTTTTATAAAAAAAGAATCATTCTAAAGATGAGATGTCTGTGCGCTTCAATGCGAATTAAGACTTATTTTAAAACAATTTCAATGAAAAAAGTAATGGTCTTCCCTCATCATTAGTTGATCAATTCTCAACAAAAAATTGGAATTCTTCACCTTATAATCGGAAATTTCTCCTCTCGATTCCTGATGAAGCTTTACAGTGTCGATTTCCAGTCAGATAATGAGAAGCTAGGTAAAAGGATGCTGGTTAATTATCCAACGAAAGTGAACTGTGAGAGACTTGCTGCATTCAGAACGATCAGAAGAGAGTAGAGACGTAGTTCATAAACACTTGGAGTGTGACATGATGGTGTCGAGCACACATACATCAAAGGGTAGTCGGAGGGTTCCTTTCTCACCCGGTGGCGAAACTTTGACTCGAGTTTGTTTGTCGCTTTGTTTGATTTTGTATTCACAGAGATAGCTTTCACTTACGCGCCGCGGACCAAGATTAAACAGATTTGAAAATGTCTCGCCACCCTTTCCGACCAAACCCCAACGTCCCTTGAAAATCTACTCTTTCACGATGCTGCACCTGCATCCATTATTATTGGTTACCAACCTAATTTTTCTGATAAAATCCGTTTTTAGTCAGTCGTCTGCATTTATTTCATTTTATATCAATTTTTCAACTCCAATCTCTTTACTCAAATATTTTTAATGTAATTTGTCCGAAACGAGCTCTCTAGTTATTTATTTATTATTGACCTACTTTTTCTGGTAAAGGATTTCACACGCAAAGGTCAAATTATAATTCTACTTGGAAACAATAGCGAAAGGTTAAAGTAATATAAAGTCGATACTAAACAATAACTTCTATTAATTCTATTTTAGTCGCTTTCGATATTCGAAAGACGAAACAGTGTCCGAGTTCTTTCTTGAAAACTCTTCTATTATAAAATATTATTACACGTTCAAAGATAGATTGAAAATGAATTGGCTTAAGTGCATGTTCGCTATGTTTTTTTATTGCGTTTTATCTAAGCAGCAATTAAAGAACAAGAAAATTAACTGGCTGAATGAGTTGACAAAATACCTTAATCAAGAGAGTCGCGTTCATCAAGCTACTTGCATCTTCAACAATCTGAGCAATCTAAGTTCACCAAGTGATGAAATTATCGAAACATTTGGAAGAAACAATAAATTGCCTATTTATAACTACTACGATCTGGAAGAAAAAAATTATCCTGTGATTCGTGGTTATCGCTCAACAACATTGTTCATCATTATCGACGATCTCTCAGATAATTACAAATTCCTGATGAAAGCCACAAAGAAAATATCACTCCTGTCGGCTAACAAGATAAGACCTAAGTGTTTAATTATAAGTTTACAAGCGAAGAAGAGCAAGTACCAAACACTTTTCGAGCACATGTGGTCAAAACAGTATCTGGATGTTACAATAATTCAAGTTCTTAAAAATGGAAAAGGAAAGAGTCTTTCTCAGTTTCAAGAAGAAGAAGAAACTCCAACAATTCATAGTTTTAACCCTTTTCGAAAAATCTACATCCAGACGAAATTTCCATCCAGATTATCTAGTGACAATTTATTTCCCAGAAAGCTTCGTAATCTTTATGGCTACAAAATGAAAGTTAGCATGTTTAATAGAGTCCCCTTCATAAGTGTTAAAAAAAATTCAACTGGACATGTTCTTAAAGCTTATGGATCAGAATTTAAGACAGCAAAATTTCTCGCTCAAACAATGAGATTTGAAATGGAAATCTTGCCATCTCCAGACAATAATTTCGGTCAATATTCATGCAGTTTAAGAAACTCGACTGGAATTTTTGGAAGTTTGATTAACAATGAAATTCAATTTTCTGTAACTAGTGGATCTAATTTTCTCATCTGTCAAGGTTCTTTGTTGGAATCTACTATGAGTACCAGGCAAGAATCTTTAATTGCAACAATCCCTATAGAATTTGTTAATTCTTTTGCTCTGGTAAATGTATCCCAATTTTTGATTGGTATCGGAACAATTTTACTATTCTTCGTGGTAATAAAAATCGTCATTGTATTTATGAAGTTAAACTGGGAAATATTGGAAATTTTTCAAGCAGTATTTAGCGGCACGATTCCAGTAATGCCTAAAAAATTGGCAGAGAGGATTCTCTTTGGCTGTATTATGATTGTAAGCATTATTTATGCGTCAGATATTTACGAAGTATTAATAGACATCAGCTACCGGACAATTAAAGAGGTTGAATATTCTGATTTAAGTAAATTGACGAAATTTAAGCCTCTCATTCATCCGCTCATGTACGCACTACATTACAACACGAGCAGCCTATCTGCAAAAGAATTTCTGAGTAATGTTGAAATAAGAAACATTACTGAAGAACAATGTGTGAATCTTTTACTAAAGTATAAAAACCATTCCTGCATCATGTACTCGCCAACAGCTAAAATTTTGATTGAGAAAACGAGTAACACGTGTAAGAAACCAAAAATGCGAATCTTTGAACAAGCATTGTCCAAGTCACAAAGAGGAATTTTGATGGAAACGAATTCGCCATATGTTGATCGGTTCAATGAAATCATATTACGAATGAAAGAAGCTGGATTAATGATTAAATGGGACAAAGATATAGTCCTTCGGAAAATCATAAAGTCGGGAGGCCTCGATCCTTGCACAAAATTTAAGAAAGTAGAACTTCATGAATTCTGTATAGTTGTGGGAATTTGCTACGGAATTTCAGTTCTCATTTTTTTTGGAGAATTAATTATTCACTGGCTTCTTTCCTAAACGATTTGTTGCAAATTAAGGAAGGTGTCAAGGTAAGAAACAGAATTTTATCATAAAACATATTTTATTATGCAGAATCACGAATAAAACTGAATTATGATTGTTTGAATTTCTACTTTTTGTATGTGAAATAATTCCCAGAAAAGTAGGAATTTATACGGATGAAAAGTTGAAAAAAAATTGTATTGTATCATCTCGTAGCTACTAAATTATAAAAGTTTTATTAAAAGCCTCCTCTTGTTATGACGTATATACAAATTTTCATTCCACACTTCACATGTCGAATGAATGCGTAAATAAAAATGCAAAAAGCATATTAGCCGGAGCTCAACGCGCATCGAACCAGGCGGGCAAACAACTCTTGTCCGGATATGTTCGCCATTTCAATTATTAGAGGGTCTAAACGGCAATGGGAAATTACGCATTCATGATTCATTACGGTTTTCCATTATTTTCTCTGGACGACGGGAAACTGTTTTGATGTACCGAGGGTAATGTGAATTGTGGATTGTGGATGCGCTGGCCAACCGACGTACAAGCAAACGAATGAATGACGAAACGGGAGTAAACTGAATATTTTTCGAAACGTGTTTTTCAACAGTGGCAATAAGGGTCCATTGAAGAAGAGTCTTCATTGTATCCGTACTACAAACCTGTCCCGTTCGACCGAACATCCTGAATTCTGAATCAAGTGAATAGACTCGCGATCCGTATAAGGAAACGGCATCGATAGAAATAAGGAAGAAGGCATCGAAACGGAACCGGCATCTCTTTTTGGAAAATATGAAAAGTCCCGAGATCGGTAATGACTGTTCGATTTGGTTTGCCTAATCTTCTTATACCGCATTTTACGCAATGCATTCAAAATTCATTCTTTTCTATTTATCTTCTATTCAGAAGAGCGAGTCCGAAACAGGAACAAGGTTCGACTTTTTTCTGATATTCTTCTTATTTTCATTGTGAGGACATCTGCTTAAAGACTAGTTAAATGCAAAAAGAATTCGCTAAATGAGGGTCATCAATTTTCAGAAAAATCTACCTTAAAATTCAATTTATTTATCATTTGAAGTAGATTTCATTCAAGTATAACTTAAAGTTCCATATATCTTTTTTTTTAATTTAATGTTTTCAATAAAAAAAAATTGATAAAACACGTTTCTCCATGTAATAAATATTATTATGGGAGAATGAAAATGGCACTTGTTATTCGTTTTGAAATATAGAGTACAGTCGAAATTTTCTGATGAATTGGAAAGGATTTTCTTGGGCATGGTAAAAGGAGCGAAAAGAGGTTAAAGCCCTCATTGTCAACTTCCGGGGGTTTTAGCATCAATTAAAGCAAGCAGGTATTCGAGGAGAAGTATCAATGGTAAAGTCTTGTACACTCGAGAAGCGGGCGGAGTAGCCAGCCAGTAAGCTAGAAAACCCTCCGCCCAGTCGTGTTGTCGATGATCTTGATGGTAAAAGGAGCCGACGTCCTTTTCCTAAGGACTTTTACCTCGGCGAGATTAAAGTTCCGCCGGCAAGGGCAACAATAACAGCATCAACAACAACAAGGATCGGTTCGACAATGGGACCGGTAGCCGAGATTATGACCAATAAATTGGCCTACGGTTCATTTCACTAATTCCCATAATAATCTAATAGATTACGATTATCTGTTTAGTGCGGTTCGTTTACGGCCCACCTTTCGTAGTATGCTCAGATTTCGCCTGTGGAGAGTTATGAATGAAGTCTTCCGAAGGCTGGACCCAATAACTACGAGAATTTTAGAATTCGCATAGAAATTGCACTGTTATCGTCTAAACCGTTTAATTAGAAATGGAAAAGCTAGTCGTTTAATTTTTATTTATATTTTTATTTTTATTTATATAAAAAAGTGACGAGAGGTAAAGAATGTCTGACCCAGGAAACATTACAATATTAAAATGACCATAAATATTTAAATTACCATACTATATCAATATACTGTAAAAAAAAAACTTTAATTACTTTAGTTGAAGTTTTTTACAATTACAATGAATATTTTACAATGAATATTCAATGAAAAGTAATTGAATTTTCAACAAAATACTCGGAGAAAAATGGATATTATAAAGTAATATCTAGCTATTTAACTATGGGACGACTATCTAGACACAGAAAAAACAAGGACTTAAAGTGTTTACAGCTGAAGTCAATTTTTAGGCTGAATTTCAGTCTTAAGTCAGTTTTTAGTATTCTTTTAAGACTAAAAAGTCTTGTTTTCATATTTCTTAGTCTTAAAACAAGACTAAAACCTGACTTAAGACTGAAATTCAGCCTAAAAATTGATTTCAGCTGTAAACACTTTCAGTCCTTGTTTTTTCTGTGGATATATAGATATAATATCTTGATATTAAAATATATAATCCAAATATTCTAACATCCAATATTATAATCTCTGGATGTTAAATTTGAATATCTGGATATTAAGTTTTAATATCAAGATATTATACCTAAATATATCTAGATAGTCGTCCCATAGTTAAATAGCTGGATATTACTTTTTAATATCCATTTTTCTCCGTGTAGTTGAATATTCAATCAAAAATAGTTGAATTTCCAACAAAATAGTTGAATTTTCAATCACAGTAAATGAAAAATGGTTGAATTTTCAAAATATTTCTAACAGTGTAAATTTCAAAAAAGAATGAACAAAATTTTACGAGAATTTTTTGATCTTGCTCTCGAGATCTTGAGACTTTTGATATAAATATGTACCACGGGCGAGAAAGAATCTTGTTGTTTTCTTGTCAAATCTCGCTCGAATGCCTCACTAAACTGAATAATACGATTTTAAATGGAGGAGGAGCAATTCTGATATTTTGCTGAAGACAGTGAGTGGTACGAGATCGATTTATACGTTCCCTCTCAAGGCAACAATTCAAAAATTCGAAGAGGTAATTAAAAGGACATGGTGCCTGGTTTAAATACAGAATATAGGTACTCAAAGTCGATCGACAACAATAAATCGGCGCGGGAACGTTCGAGCAGACTAAAATGCGAATCTTTTTGTTGTGAGGTGGAACGCCAAATTTAGGGTCCAATTTAATTTAATAGGGGCAAACGGAGCTCAAGCGCGGGGGTAAAGGAGATTGAAGGGGTGAATCGTGCAAAGACCGTCGATCGGTATTTAGTGGTGCCTGCGAGTGACGTGTACGAGTTGCAGACGTTCACTGTAAACCGGATAAGAGACATTTGCAACGATCATCCATCATTATTACACACGTGCCCAATGCCTATGTTCCCTACTCAATTCGTATTATAATTCCCGTTGAGTAAAAGTCGGTATTAAAGTCGAGTAGTTCTATATTTACATCAATTCTAAATGATTTACCTCTTCTAAAAATTATTATTGTCCTTTTAATAATAAATAATTCGGAAGAATTTATTTTCAAACAGTGTGAGATGATTTTTTGCACTAAATAGGAATTCGAGAACGAATGGTGTTGATTAGAACAAAAGGCAGTAAAGGCGTTGTCGATCAAGAGAGATTGCGGGAAGAAATAAAATAGTGCATTCTTTTTGCAGCTTGTGCGTGATGCGTTCTAAGTACATGCGATTTGTGTCAGGAAATGTGATGAGATGTGCATGTGATATGTATGTGTGATGTGGGTGGACAGGTTAACGCGTAGTATGGGATGGGGGTGGTGTTGCTGTGAAGCGCTTAGCGAGATTGCAGGCGACAATACAACAATACAACGTGCGTGACACGCCCGATGGAGCTTAAGGGTTGGGGGTTGGAGCAGACACTGAAATCTCGCCAATTCAAGGGGCGGTTTGCCACACCCCTGCGTCTGCTTTCATCTCGACTCGACTCTTCGTGCTCATAGTTTTCACCCTGTTTCCGCGCTGCTCTGAATTATTCCTTTCTAAATGGAACTAGGAAATGCTTGTTAACGAAAGACAAATCGATCTCATGCATACCTTCCATTTTTTTCAGTCTCAAAATCATAAATTTTTATCTCCCAAATTCAAAAACGTATATTTCATTTATTTATACTTTTATAAATAAGGAATTTTTGCCAAGGTATGATAAAATTATGTGTTTAGATTTTAGATTTAAAATAGCGTGGGTCCTTCAGAATCTATACCGATGAGAGAATAAAGGAGAGGAAGAGTGATCTCTAAACACAAAAAAGCAGTCATGGTACCAAATGGCATTCGAAATTCTCCCTCATCCTTCGATTTATAGCCAAATACATAGACATTTATATATGTATGTGGATTATATCTTAGCTCACATAAAATAGCCTACAATAGTGGTATTATAATGCACGATAGGTGCACGAGTACACGGGCTCTTGAGTTTACATTGAAGATTTAGTATCTCTATCTTTTTTTGTGCACCCGCGAGGGTCCAAATGGACAATCAGGAGTTCAGCCCCATGTGAGCATCAGCCATAAGGGAACACAAATCGTACATGCCTATCTAAACTTACCGAAAAGTTTACACTCTTTACTTTGTTCACTCGCTCAGCTCTTGACATTTTTTCTTCTTTCATAGAAGATGGTTGGTATCTTCTATGATAGTATCTTTTTTCACAGAATGGTTCTGTGACACAACCGCATTTTTTTGAAATCGATTTCATAATAAACTTTTAAATTCAAAAACAAATTAACCGATATCAACCCTGGCAAATTATAAAAATAATAAAAGCAGTTAGACCTACGCCAGTGGAGATAAAAAAATGCTTAATCCCAGCTTATATGGTAAAGGTAACAGACCACTGTATCAAAAATGCTTAACATAAATACTTACATACGTACCTGATGTTCGGTACACTAAAAGTTCTCTGAGAGATTTCACCACATATATTTCCACACATCCTATAAGGGATTTTGGCGAATCTTCAATGACGATGACGAGGGGCGACAGCTTCACCAAACACAGCTCAAAACGTCTGTTCGAGTTTAATGCCAGAGCTGTTCCAGTGCCCTCGGTCCCCTCCTTAGATTCGATAAATCGTTCTATGATCGTCTCTAAAATATACGATATCATACACTTAATAACTCTCGTTTATAAATTTAATTTTTTAATTTTTTTCAATCAAGAACATTCAGAATTTTTATTTAAAAATATAATCATTATTTATTAAAGAATTGGAATTTACCATCAAAATGTGCAATGTGCATATTACAAATGGAATTTTATTGAGTACCTCTGCTTTTATTACAATTTTCCACTTGAACTTTATTAAGGCAGAGTCCATGCTACGCTTCCCTAAATTGCTATGTTCATTTATTAGCTGTTCGATACACTTGTGAATATTAGGGTGAAACCAAAAAAGCAAAACTGATTTGATCAGATTAAATTCTAATAGTCCTTTTATGCTCGTCTCTTATTTTATATTCTATTCAATGTTTAAAATAAACAACATTTTTCTGAAGTGTTTAGACATTTACTTGAAAGTAGTAGTATTTATTTGGTTCTCGGCCCTGAAAGACAGGTCGGTAATTCTTTAAGATCTCTGAGAACCGACCAAACGACAAAATCATCGTTTCGTTACATGAAGATTGAAGCAACCCTTTGCAGGCTCGATTTCAGAAACTAGCACGATTCAATTCTCAAAAGAGATTTGCTCTCGCCAAAGCTATATGATGCGGCTTAGAGACTCGTTGCTAATCTCTCTAATGCTGGTAATCCTTTGGCTTCAGCGGGGTATTACCACAAATGCACTTACCTCGCATTGCAACCCCATTCGAGTCGGCAATTCTCTCGATCTCGGGCTTGTGACCCCGTTTACATTTTTCGAATCTCTATTCACCTACTTCCCTAATTCAAAACGCATCGTATTTACAGGCACACAAACACAAACAGTGCTCATCCAGAGCGGCACACCCTTTCCAAACTGTCCACCTACAACCGACAATAACATAAGCTCTCTTTCTGTCAAAGAATAATCTAATACACGTAAACACCTTTTCTTTTGTCGGCTCCTATAAAAACATGTTAAAGGTTACATTTTTATTTCATTTTATCAACTTTTATTACACTGCTGCATTATTTTTAATTTGTCATTCTTGTGTGACATTTTGACATTTACATAAAGACGAATGGACCGAAACCGAGTTTGGCTCGGTTTTACGCAAACATATGTCAATGTTTGCCTTCTGGCGCAACGCGCTTTACGCTCTTCTGATTACTTCATTCGTTAGGACCCTCCTTTCGAAAAGCCGCGAATTGACAACCCTATCGCGTATTACACCGATTCGCTTATCGTGCCGAGAGAAATCGAGTATAGGGTTTAATAAAATCACCCTGCGCATAATTTTAACAGATTGTGTAATCTGAGTTACATTAAATACAATATAATTCTTAATAAGAACAAGCCTCACAATCCTTAAGAATGGTTCATGTTCTTAAACTTCCTACACCCAGAAAACAGTTTTTTCGAATCAAAGAAATCATAGTATTGATATACGGTCAAATAAACATTTCTTTGATTCAAAGAAATTTCTTTTTAATTAAACAAACAGTTTCTTTAAATTAAAATTATTTTTAAAAAAAGTTTTCTTTAAGGGCATGTGATATTTTACCATAAGAGCAAATTAGTTATACCAATTATACATTCATAATAATAAATATTTTTAGTAAATAAGAGTCAATTAGCTAAAAATATTTATTATTACGAATGTATAATTGGTACAACTAAAATGCCCTTAATATAAGGAAATTTTAAATTTGAGTTATTAAAATAAAAGTTTTGATTTAAAACAAGGTTTTTTCTGAGTGAATAATTCGCCATTGCAGAACAATGTATACTAGAAGAAGAAAATGTGCTCTAGAAAATGATCTGAAGACTGATGTTGAGAATATCTTATCAGTTTATGTAAAACTAAGTGAATTTTTGTTCAGGTTCGAACGCCATTTCTATTCATTCGTAGAATTCGTCGAGGCGAGGTGTAAATAGATCGCTCTTGGTAATGAGGAACCTACTAGCCAAGCAGCCAACCAACCATCCGTCTAACCAACCCCGTGTTTCATCTCCCCAAAACCATCCTTCATCCATTTTCCGACCATCCCCTGGCTTTCTCTTTTGGCACCCTCCGCCCATGGTGTGTAACCACTCTACACTTCGGATTTGTTCGTGTCACAGCCTCCATTTTAACCTCTCTTGGAAAAGCGAAGTTGGGGATCGTTCTTGCCTTTTCCTTTTCCAAACGCTCACTTTCAAGAAACTCAGACACTTATGAGATCTGTGACACGTCATTAGCGAAAAGGCCTGCTTTCAAAATCAAAGAGGGTCATCAATATTCTTCAAACCGGCGAAAAATGGACTCTTAACGCTTTTCTTTCTAAATTTAATTACGAAATCTGCATCTGCGAGTGGTTCAAGTAATCATAATTCTTGTAGGAAAAAAGGTAATAAAAAATCGGAATTTTATGAGTAGAAACTAGGGAAGACTCAATAATGAAGAGAAATGCTAAAGCATTCTCTGGTAAGAGAAAAAAGTAACGTCGACGAAAGTTGAAAGGATTTTACGGATTAAGACGCGATAACGAGCTCCCAGCTTCCTCTTTTTTTTTTCTTTTATCCTCTCTTGAAAAGTCATACATAAGAGGATGAAGGACAGTGCTGATGTCGTAATTGGCTGATTACGCAGCGAGTAATCTGTTTATCGCTCTGGTTGTATGACACTTGGAGAGCATTTGGTATTCCATTTTAATGATGCTTGTTGAGGAAGACAGAAAGTCATGAGAAGGGAGACTCGTAAAAACTCAAAGGAATTTATACATATATAATTATATATTTTACTGAAAACCAATCAGGTGAAGACAATTTGGATTATTTGCAAGGAAATCAAGATATTCTATATAAAATCTATTTTTGGGAAAAACTTTCACGTTATGCTATAACAATAGAAATCCACCCTCTTTATTCTTCAAGAAATGAAAAGAGAATCACGTAACACCTATTTTATTTTATTTATAACTCATCACTGAGAATCCCTTATCCTGCAAATACGATTGTAATTGGCTGGTGGTAGGAAAACTCATTGACCCTCGAAGATGACAGAAATATTTGTAACACGATCTCCCCTCAATAATTGACACATCGTTATTATACTGGACTAAGGAAAGTTACATTATTAACCCTCTGAATACAAAACATAAAAATGAGGAAGAGCAAATCAATTAATTTCCAATTCGAAGACCACAGTGAATATAAAATAGTTGAAGAAAAGCTTGAAGTGTCTATTCACTCTTGTGAGATAATTCGTCGATCCACAATCTAATTATTATCCTTGAGTGAAGGTCGTAGATACACAGTAGCTCTGAATTGTATCGAAAAGAAAATCAGGTCTGGTCGGTCAGTCAAATTGTGGAAGGAAATAGCAAATATTAAGGAAAGAATAAGGAAGACAGGAAGGAAGAACCAAAAAGGATCAGATATGGGGAGAACCGAGAAATTGAGGGAGGAAGGGCAGTCGGCGGGTGAAGAAAGAGAAAATAGAAAGAGAAAAGAGAGAGATTGTTATACCTAAACAAATCGGGATTGTTTGCAGTGGCATCGTTTTACGCATGATGCCGCGGGTTCTTTATTCTTTTCTCAATTCGAGTTTCAGCCACTTGAACGAGCTGAAGTGTAAGCGAATGCCAAAGGGAGGCAGGCGATGTCGGTCGTTCGTCGGTCACCCCCGGGGCTTTTGATCTGTGCCGATCTCCGGAACTACTCCCCTTTTTCACCCACTATGATGCTCTAGAATGAAGCCAGTATAGGCACTCTTCGACATCATCTAAAAGAATGACGCTCGCTTCTCCTGATGTTTTAATTCTGCCCGGTCCACTCGAGCACTGTCAAGTGCTGAGAAGAGCGCGACACGGATTCGACACGGGACGCGGCATGTTTTGTCGGAAGGCACTTTATTAAAACCTCGTTATTTGTACGTCAAACGTGCCATTGTACCGTGTCACGATCGGCCAAGCGCATATGACACTCATCATGTTCGAGTCAACTCATCCTCTTTTTCTTTAGAGATCTCTATATTCGCTTTTGACATTTTGTATATATATATATATATGCTCGTGAAAGGCAATTATACTTTCAATCAATAATTAAATCTCCATCTGCTATGTGTCTAAAGGACTTTTAATATGATGGTCATGGTTTGTGATTGGTATCATCAAAACTAAACTAAACTTACTGACATTCCGCAGAAAAATATGCAATTTAGAACCTTTTGCTCAGATATGAAAAACATGCCTGATTCTGGCTGAAAGAACGTAACAATTAGAAGACGCAGTCCTAGTAAAGACCAGCTTCTCCATATTCATGGGAGATCAGCGCACGTTTAGTATAGAGGGATGCTAGTGAGTTGATGTTAAGTTGATCAAAGAACCACGACTGCGATTCTGAGGTCCTCACAGCCCCACCGAACCTTCGCTCTTTACTACTCCAACGGCTTTACGTATAGTATAAAACGAGACTCAGTTATACTTTTCAAATAATGACCCTGCCATATTGTATACCTTTGCATTTTTGCATTCATAACTTTGCCCGTTTTTCGACCTTTGAGGTACATTCCAACATACACATGAAAAGACTCGCAACATTTGCATACTTTATATCAAGCATTTTTTAAACTATTCTAAGATCCATTTCAAATCCACACTAATACTAATACTAATCTAATTTCCTCTAAAAAATATATCATGTCCCCAGAGATTCAGCAACTTTAAGTGTATACACTGAGAAAAATGGATTGTAAACGGTAATGAAAAATATGTTACTAGGTGTAATCTTGAACTAGTAACTATGGGACAGCAATCTAGATTATTAAAACCATAATCTCTAGATGTTAAAAGAGAAGACATTATCAAATAATATCTTAGATTATAAACTGAATTGAATATAAATTTTAACATTTGTAATCCAAGATGTTAAAATTTATAATGCAAGGTATTAAAATTTGTACCAACACTAAGATTTTAATCTACATTTTACACAATCTAAAGCAAAAAATATCACTTACCGCAATTCTGATAATAATAATTATAATATTTACTTCTCCTCAAATCGGATTCCTATGTACGAACTTGTTAATAATCAATTATCTATGAAAAGTCCGAGACAAAACGTTCAAGTGTTTGAGAAAAGAGCAAAACACATGAGTGACCCATGCCCGCCATGACACTTTCCGGGCGTTTATTATCTTCAGATGTTACGAATTAATTGCAGAAGATTATAAAAATCTAACATCTAGAGATTTTGTTCAGTAATATCCTTATATATTAGATAAAACTTATAGATCATATACATTAACATATTTTATGTTACCGGATTTGAAATGGATTCTATCTACTAGGAAGATCTTTATTACACATAAATGTCATTGCATGAGAGCTCATCTTCCTTATCGTTTTCTGAAGAAGCATTATACTTTAAGAATTACATGAATGGTGGGGTACAAACAGAGGTTCTAAAACTGCTCTGCACCATTTAATTATGCCTTGAAAAGGTTGGTAGGTTGGAAGGCCTGTAGGTGGGCAGCAAATTCGAATACTATACTTACTTCCGGTCTTGTGGGACTTGGCCGTTTCTCCTGGCGTTGCTAGTGCAAATATGAATATGAAAGGTTAAGTTGACCCTTTGGCAAAGAGTAGAATTCCTGTCTGCCCACCTTTCTACGTTTCCGCCTGCCTGTCTGGCTGACTGTGATAAAATTTGCTCTTCTCTCATGATGTCAAGAGATTACCGCTAGCCAGCAAAGCCGCGACGACCATCATGCAGATTGAAACTCCCCTTTCCTCTTTTCCACCCTTTTCCCATCCCCTTCGCCCCTTCTTTTACCATTCCTGTTGCAAAAAAAATATTCATACTTTTTTTTCATTCGTTATCTCATCTACGATTTAGTTTGTATCAACCCCTTTTTATCACTTTCCAATCTGAAATTTTTACATGGTTCAGTTGTTTAATGAAAAAATATTTTAAACTCGGGAAATAGTGTCGATTTTGATAAAAATCTTTTAAAATTATGAGGTATATCAAACGAAATATTTTGAGTGATTTTATAATATTTGATGAAAAATGCGATAAAGATAAATTTTATATAATAATCTACGGAGCTTGCAAAGAAGCTTATTCGTTTCCCCAACTTCAGTTTTCTTAATTTCAACAACGAGCTTTCAATTCGTTCCCTGTTTACCATTTACTATTTACATAACAGGGAGATGGAAGACTGAATAAGATTATACGTTCCCTCCTTATCATATTTTAGCATCCCGTCAAAGTATACGAAAATGCAATTTAATTTTTAAAATAAGTTGTTATACTTTCTTTTAGAAATTTTATACTTAATATTTATACGCAATTTCATCCTTTGTATTTTGATTTCAATTTTATTTTAAAGTAGTATTTCCATTATCATTTTATTGTCATTTTTTCATTCTAAAAATAGACATCCGGCTGATATTTAAGGCTGAAAAACTTTGAAGTCGAAACTGTCAGATTTCGTAGACCTTAACAAGCGAATTACATCACTTTTACCAAATTTGAAAATAGCACCCTCATGGGCTTTTGTAACCCTCTAATAATGGCGTCTCTAACACGGTTTCTACCTGCCCTTTTTTGAAAGCGAATTTTCTGTGTCAAAAGTACAAGTAGGTGAATTGAACAAGACGATTTTAGTAGACTTGAAGTGGAAGTTCTTTGATATACGTGAATCGACCCATCTCAACACATGGACCCTAACATTATGGGATTATCATTATTACCCTAGCTAGATATCCATGATGAGGTAGCTACAAGCCGACTAGATATTTATGACGTCAGATTCTATTCAGAAGTAACATCGGTTAAGAAGATTACTTCTGGGATTGCACCTAATCCAAGTTTCCTCACATTTGCTCGTTCCTCGTTCGCAGATTAATCTCAAGAAGCAAAAAAAATGTTAGACCTTTTATTTGTTGATAAATATGAAGCAATGCTTTACGAAGTTGTGAAATAAAACAAAGATTTTTTGGATTTTTTGTAATTCACAAAAAAGAGAAGAAAAATATCAACGAATTAAATCTAAAACTTTTCAATTTTGTTCTAGAAATTGGACTAGAAATTATAAACTGTTTAGGTTTACACATTAAGGTTTAAATTACAAATTTTCTTCTTTAAAATCCCTAAATTTGAAAAGTTTTTCTTTTGAAAATTACAATATTTATTAATATTTAATTTTTTAATTGTAAAAGATTACGATTATTCATAAATTTTTTATTTGAAATTTGGATAAGATTTTGAAGATTTTTATATTTCCACTTTAAGAGATGATTTTAATTAATAAAATACATCATTGTTATGTTTAATTTTTTAAATAATTTTAAAACAGAATTTTTTGATTTAATTATATACCTTTCTTTGATTTAACTCCGCCATCTATCTAAGGGTAGGTCAACTAAACTTTTTATCGAAGGGTACATTTACCCTCGGCATCGATAAACAGAAATACTTCTTTTATACAATACTGGAGAAAAATCAATAGTATCTTCTATCAGATATTATTTTAGTTTTTTAATATACCTTAAATTTCCTTTTTGTAAATAAACTTGAGGAATTCATTCAATATTTATTTGTTTCCTATAGATTTACGTTTTTAAATTTCACTATAGAAAAAATAGCTCTAAAAATTAATAAAAATTATTTTTAAAAATGTAAAAAAATCGAATCTGTCGATATCATGTCATATTATCTTTCTTATCACTTGATTTATCATACAATAAATTATTTAAGCTATCATTCGTTGATAACGTAGAGATTTCAGTCTACCATCAAATGTTTGTTTAACGACATGTGATACTTTATACCATAAAAAAATTTAGTTTCCCCAACTTTACACTCGCTATAATAAATATTTTTTCCTAAAACTAGACCATTTACCACAGTCTATACGAAACTGAGCTAAATGGTCTAGCTTTAGAAAAAAATATTTATTTTTGCGAACGTAAAGTTGGGGCTGGTTGAGGGAACTAAATTTGCTCTTATGGTAATTACCACATGCTAAAATTTAATTAATTTAATTTTAATTTCTGCTAAAACTAGGAAATTTTTATCCCCATCTCTGCAAAAATATTTATATTTTATATATATTTATATTTTATATTTATTACTCTTATGGTAAAGTATCACCCGCCCTTAAATAAATATGAAATAAAATGAAGTAAAATTTGAATATAAATTTTGCTGTATTCATAGTAAATTTGAATACCCAGAAGAAAATCTACATGAGAAATTAGAGAAAATTGTATTGACATAATTAATTCGTATTCGGAACCATGTGGAATCATGATAATCACAATCTCGTGTTTGCAATTTAATTCAGAACACAAATAGTTGCTTATAAGCAACTGCATATGTATATTATTAGCTTTGCATCGAATGACGTGACAGTTTTTTAAAAATGTACATCTAATCACTGTCAAGGTTTGACAATCTATTCTACACAGAAAAATTATCAGTACGTGTAGATTGGCAGATCTGATATAAATTGAGATTTCGTCACTCTCATAATTACTTAAAATATACGTACACTAATGCGAATTGTTATCATTTATTTCCAAGTATGGAACTTTTAAACATTCCTTGTGTCGCATTTGCAAAGAAAGCATCATTTACGTTTTTTAATTTTTCTTAAGGAATATTTAACAAAGTAAGTAACGAGAAACTTTTTCAAAGGAAGTAAAGCTTTAGATATATAATGTCTTATAAAATATTCTCTTTAAAACAAAAGATATTCGAAATTTGTTCAACTGTTATCTCTCTATCATACAAGAACTCTGTATTTTTAGCAGTGGCATAGATTCGAAAGTATTTCAACTCAAATAGAGGTATTTGTGATTATCAGTATTATTCAAGCTCTCGGGAAAGTTGGTTAGTTTTCTTGTAATACCAATAATTGTCTGTAGATGCATTTGTGCTGTAAAATAATTAATTTAAAGTTCATTCGCAGTTACGATCTGCAATTAAGGCAACAATTCCTCGCTTTAATTTTCTTCATCTCATCTAGAATAAAATTCTTTTAATACAATTCAGGACAATTCTTTTATAATTTTATTGTTCTTGCGTTCTATTTTTTAATATTATAATCTTCTACATTATTTTGACATTTTACAAAGATTTTCTAAAGCATGAATAACTCTAATAATTTTTTTTGTACAATTTACTTTCATTTCGCATCTGGTTTATTTTCCTTCCGTATCTACATGTCAAGCTTGAATATCCAGGGGATCGTTATTGGGCAATGTTTCGCCCAGAAACTCATTTGGTTTTGTTTTATTTTGACACTCAAACGAATCCTTTTTTCGTGGTAAATAAAACTGCTCTCAGGACAATAGTTTTTTTTATTCGAACATCTACTTTTTTGTGGTGAAATAAAATCTTCGTTTACATCAGTTACTACCATAAAACATTCTGAATGAATCTTTTTCAATTTTTTATTTTGGATTACATATCAATTAGGATTTGTTTACATTTTTGCTAATTGTATTTTTATTTAATTGCAATGTTTATAGACAATGGATAGCAAACAACATGAGTACGAAGGAAATTATGAGGTCTCGAAAAGTTCAGAATGGGGACTTACGAGAATCTGTTTAACTTCTGTGAATAGCATAAATCATATAATGATATTATTCTTGACTGGATATCTAATCTATTTGGGCAGAGATCTAGCTAGCAATACGAATCTTCATGTGGTTTTGTGTACACTTGGAGTAAGTATTTTATCATTATGAAGCTTATTATATTTATTACGAAGCTTTCAAATCATTTCTACGTTCTCTTTTATTAATGGAAATGCAAATAACTGCACTGGAAATAACATAATTCAAGTTTTCTGAATATATTTCTCAATATCAAATGAATTCCTAAGAACGGGCCATACCTATAAGAAAATGGAGAATATGCTATGAATTTCAAAAGTGAATGGCGGAAATTCTCTAGTTATAAATTTTAATATACATTCACATATACTTTTTGAAGAATCAAAAAGACTTTCAGTGTGTTAATAGTTGAGAAATGTCACAACGATGCTATCATATCTATTCACTTAAATTTTATCATGCCTTCTGACATGGAAAAGTTATATTATCAAACTGACCAAATTGTTTAGATTGATTGAGTCACTCTTAATTTTTTGAAATTATTTATATCCAAAGTTGTAAAAGCAATCAGAGTTATCTTCTCTATTGATATGAGGTCGTATGGTTATTTATATGACAAAGATAAAAAAATTAAAGTGAAATTAGTCGATAATATATATTCAAAAGCTTTTATGTTTCCAGGCTGCTTAAAATCATGAAAGCATAAAGCGGCAGAAATAATTATTCAATAGAGTGACATTTTGTCGATAAACCAAACTTCTTTTTATGTTGATAAAACAGTTGAAAATCGATAGATGCATTGCATGATGAATATTACATATTTTTATACCGCGCAAAGCCGCCAATCTGGAGGAGTTAATCCACTTTTAACGTCTCCCTAATGTCAGTAAATATTTTAAAGCATCTCGGAACCTGAATTAGTGAAGTACTAGTTATTAGTAATTATACTATTTTATTTAGTAGTTTTTAACTTTTCACTCAAATTTTAGATAAAAATGCTTAAAAGTTAGTACAATCTTTCAAAACAGTCTGTTTAGCACATAAAGCTTTCGATCATATAAGCTTTTTGCCTATTTGATCAATAAATTTAAAATCACTGAATCGCATGGAATTACGTTTTCAACTGGAAAAATGATTGGCGGTAGTTAATTAAACAGAAATCAGGAAGGAATTTCACTTTCAATTCGTTTCATAAAATAAACAAGAATATTACAGATTTCTATTACAGAATTAATTAATTAATACAAACCTTTCTACACATTTACTGACGTCTAGCTGTATTATTTCGTTGTGTTTTAATTAACGTTTGAAATTCAGTTTCCTAAACAATATAACTTGAAATATGCTGTGAATGTTGTGAAAAATCCTCAATAATATATTTTACGTCATATTTTTTAATTAACTAGAATTTTTTGTTCTGAGATTCCTTTGATCGAGTTTCTCATAAATTCTAACACTATTGAAGTATATTTCAGTACGTTCTTTTGATGTCCGAAGCCATAATACTAATCGCAGAGGAAAATGTTTGGACAAATTTTTTATCACGACAAACAAACAAACACGTTCATTGGATCTTGCAAGTTGGAGGCTCAGTTTTGAGCATCGCTGGAGTTGCTGTAAAATATGACCATAAAAAAGACCATTTTGAATCAATTCATGCCATCACAGGAATTATTTCTGTGGCCTTCATATTTTTGGTAGCATTACTGGGAATTTTTTCTTTTTATGCTGTTCGTTTCCGGAAAGTGATGCGACCAGTGGTATCCAAATTCCTCCATAACTTTTTTGGTATTTTCTGCTTTGTTATCGGAATGACTTCAATGTTATACGGACTTGAAAAGAGGTGGATGAAGAAAAATTCAACAGCCGATTTGACTAAAGCTTGTATAATCTTCACGTACGCGATTACACTGTTCTCACTCTTTGGGGCTATTCGTTCTCTTTTCCGCCAAGCTGTGAGTATCTAATCAGATAGTAAATGCTGCGAGCGTATATTTCTAACAAAAGGTGCCATGGGTGCCATAATGTTTACGAGATAATAAACTGAAAGCGAGAGTCTTACGTTGAATGGCAACAAAGTTCAGAATTTTAGAAGCCCGGATGTTAAGTGTTTTTATGACAAACTGCAAAACACTTCACATCTTTTGTATATATTGACGTTTTATAAAAAAGAAACAAAAAATTGTAACCAAATTACTAAAAACAAAAATATTGACAAAATATTTTTAAAATCTCTTACTTTATTTTGGAAAAATACTTCAATCTTTTACTTTCTTTTTATGGGTTTGCAACTTTGGATTTATATTAAATTCCACCATCAAATCTCTGATACCATATATTTCACGCCGGATTAATGAAATATAATATTATAATATTATATAAATAAAATAATTGGTACGTTAATTACGGTATCAATTTCAATGGACAAATATGTACATATTAAGATTTACCTAATTGATGGAAATCGAGCAAAATTTAATATTTATAAATGATATTTACATTTAAGTTGTTTCTACTTTAGCGACATTTGTACTACTTGGGAATTCACTGATGGAATCATATTCCTTTACATCTGTGCACTTATATTATTTTTTTGAAAAAGTAAAAATTGTGGAAAAAAACCCTGATTTTCAAAGCGTTTTATGATTACAATGCAGTAGATATTATTATTATTATTTAACTATTATCTCACAAACTAAAGTAAAGACTGAATAATTTACAATGAATTTCTCATCTAACCGCACTATTTTTTAAAGAGTATTATACATGCACTGATATCTTTATATAACTAACAAGAATGTTGGGGCTGTAAAATTTTTTTATAGAAACGTAACTGGTTTCCATAACTTTTCAGATAAAAAGCCGCTGAACCTTACAATCTTTTAGAATATTATTTCAATTTAAGAAGCAAAAAGACTAGCTTACAAGTTATCTTCAATAACACACAATGTTCAGAGTTAAAAAATTTATTAATTTTTTCATTTGAAGAATTTATATAAAAATAGAAGGGTGGCTTCACTGATAATATCAGAATTCGAGTTTTCTTCCAGGTTTTCTTGCCCTATTTCTAGCGAGGCTTCTTTTACCTCTTTTTTGATCTTTTTAGATATTGCCTATTTCTCGTAGACTCATGAGTTTTCTTGGGAAGCCTCGGTATTATAAATTTTCTTCTTAATGGAGAAAATATCAGAATATAGCTAAAGCAACTTTTTTTAAATATGTATGTATTTTAAATATGTATATGCAACATAAACATTATTGATCTGTCTGTGAAAAAGTCTCGTTCACATAATTAATATGAGTAGAAAAAAATTTAGCTCATTTATGTCAAGAATCATAAATTTCAAACTTTTATATTTAATAATGATGTTTGATGTATGATGCTATTTTAATTAAAATGAGGGCTAAAATCTCATTAAATTTATTTAAGCTAAATGACGTTGCATTACATTAGCACTCAGCATGCCTTAAATATGTACAAGCTTATTAATTGTGTAATGAAAAGCATCAATTACAAGTAAAGGTCAACTATATGACGTCATTAATTACCCAATATCCCATTTCATTTAATCGTGAAACGATTAAATTAAAAATCACACTTACATTTGAATGTTGTTGCTTGCCTTTAGAAATGTAAGGTAATAATAAAGCTATAATAATTGTTTTTATTTGCAGGAATCCATGTTTCCTCAAATTCGTCAATCATTACAATTTAGAAAGATGTCCTAAAATTTTGTTTATTTATTTTGGCAAACTTCGAAAAAATGTTGTATTTCATATAAATAATGTGAAATAATATAAATAAGTAATTGGAGAAGTATTTTGAAATATATGTATATCAGGTACAATAATCAGATTATAATTATTTTAAGTTTAGAGGACAATAATTTATTATAATACATACAGTTGATTATATCCTAGAAATTACGTAGATGTATTATATAATAATTATGTATCTAGTACTTTAATTTGTCTATAGTTATTAATAATAATGTCCATTCTCAAAGAATGTCCTCAGAATCACTTCACTTAACTTGTACTCAAATTTATCGCATATTATGTCATACTCTCTCCAATCATACCACATTTCACTCGAATCGCACTCTGAGAAAATGTACTGATATGAAGATAACTTAATTAGATTATCTTCATTACAGCCGTGTAATGTCTATATAATTGCCTCGTTCAAAATAGTAAACTTTTGGCCATTATGAACTTCTCTATTTAGTTACACTCAAAACTTATAAACTAAACCGTAAAGCGCGGAGATAAAGCAATTTTCAGGTCACCTGCAAACTCAAGTGATAGAATAATTTTCATTATTAACAAACTTGAAAGATTACTTACTTTTTTTATTATAGATACAAAAGACATTTCATCTCCAATATGGAAACTTTTAACAATTTGATTTATAATTGCAGGGAAACTTTTCCATGAAAGACGAGGGTATGTTTTAGGGTGATTATTTTGCTTTCTTTCAAATCCAATTAGTCGGCACCCCTACAAATTGTTCCTTTTGGTGAGAAAATTACACCTGATTTTTTTCAGAATTTATTACCGATTATCTTCTGTGTTCAACATTTCATAACATTATCACAATTTTTGGCTGCTGTCGATTTTTTTCGACAAAAATAATTTATGATAATTGTCTAATACAGATATATAAGTAGAATATATCAAATTAAAAAAAATCGCAGACTTTTTTGAGCAATAAACTTTTGAATTGCCACATAGAAATTCAGTATAGAAATTCACAGTGTGTTTCAATGGTAGAATTACGTTTTGAACCAAGAAAAATAAAGTCATTCTTTTTTATAGCTACTGGCTATATGCTCTGTTTGCCTCTCTCAGTTCCAGTGTTTCAGTTCCAGTCCCTCAGTTTAATTAAAGAGTCTAAAAGATGTACTTACAAGAATTCTCACTTAAAGTGCTAATACTATTGTGAGTCAAGAGCCATCAAAGAGGACTGTCGACCATTTAACACACACAAAATTTATCTATAAAACGAATTCTGCATTTAAAATGTCTTCAAGCAAAAGAAAAAGAGATCTTTCTTATCAAATCAATCCATCGAAAGAAAACATCAAAATATAAGCATTTTCAATGAATCCAAAGGAATAAATATTAAATTATTACTTTTCTTATCAAATGCAAAAATGGAATTCTGGCGCTATCACTATCAAAACAATAATAAATTGCAACCTGTAATTAACTTTGAACAAAGTTTAAATAAAGTGGAAAGATTAAATTTTTATTATGTTTCTCGTTTAGATGTTTTAAAATGTATAAAGCTTGTTCCAAAGGTAATCTGGGTACATTTTAATAATGAATTGTGTGGTAAGAATAACAAGATTGTTGTATAAAGAAAATATGGAAGTTGTGTATTTTTAGTGATAAATATTTAGTATTGCAAACGTAAAGTTAACGAAACGAAATCTCTTTTATATATTGTAAAGTATATCACATGCCCTGGATATTATGTACCTTAAATTTTGAATTACATGAATTATTGTAAAAGAAATGAAGAAATCATGTCAAGATTCTTATTGATTTACATTGCTTTCATTCTGGCTTTAGAATTGCATTTCTCGATCCTTTCTTTATATATGCACTACTACATATATCATTTCTTCATAGAGATATTTCGCTTAAAATGAACTGCAAGATGTTAGAATTCATAGTGCATACATTGCAATGCTGCACATATACTTTTTTCTAAGTATAAAACGAGAACTTTTTCGAGATATACGAAAACGAAATGAAATAAATTAAAATTCTGCCTTCGTAAAAGGTTGCGATTTTATAAATAAAACGGAGACAGAATTTTTCATAACTTTATGATAAATGTGTGAATAAATGCAATGTGAGATATATGTAAATCTTCTCTTTATTGGGCTGTGATATAAATGAAAGAAATTTGACATATTTAGTTGAATATAACTATTAATTAATGAAAGTATTCCCTAAAGCAAAGTAGTAACGGTCTTTTCAATATACTTATATTTAGAGAGTAAAGGAGATTGAAAATACATATATATTTATGACAAAAAAGATAAACTTTTCAAAAGAGGAAATTCTTTTCTTCAGTTTCTTATAAACTTTGAGCTTAGGGGAAACTTATTTAAGTTTGGTCTAAACTTTGAAGATCATATAAACTTTACAGTTCGGACATGACCATGACGTGAATACAGGGCAGCTGGTGATCCTCGTCTTTTAGACGTAACAGTTAAATCAAACTTGTACAACATGAACACACGAAGTAAAACTTAATTAACATTCATCTTTTTAACTTTTCTTAGTAGAGATACCAAGACTATAGAAATTGATGTAAACTTCTTAATAAATTGAACATAAATCTCTAAAATCAAAAAATCTACAAAACATACATGCATTGATAAAATATTTAATAATAATTACTCATTTTTTACTAAAGAAAATAAACTCTTTACACTTTTCATTAGGACATAAATTAGAAAAAGCAAGCTCCGAAATTAAAAATCGAATGAATGATGACGTAACGGTCTCATTTGATAAGAACTTCAGAACATTTGTTCAGGAATCTTAAATCTGTTCAAATTATGTTTGAATTCCGAGGTATATTAGCTGGGAAGAATCAAATCAATACCTCAGATATTAAAATGTTGATTAAGTTCATTTTTATTCAATAAATTAAGTTTCGATTTCAATTCAGTGGAATAAAAAGAGTAGACTCCTTTTTCCTCGATTTAATAACGTAATTGGTTTCATTATCTGCAAGTCTCTTAAACTTTCTAATCAAGTTTTAATATCACCATGGTAATGAACTCTTTTCTAACTTTATAACCGAAACGGAAATTGTGGTTCAATCTGATATAAGAAATTTAATACTTGGCTCGAAAGACTTTTAAGGGTAGAAATATATGCAGGAAGTTAAAATGGTGATCAGATAGTTAAAAGAATCATATCAATGTAAAATCGGAATTATTCAAACTAATATTCTCTCCAAAGGAAAATATATCATAAAAAAGGGGAGAACAGATGATAAAATTCTAGAAATATAAGGCCTTTGATTCTGTTTAAAGGGTTCTTTTTACTTTGAACAATAAATTATTTTCTCTAAAGCTAGTTAATCTGGATTCGACTAAACTCTACTAGATTTCAGATTGCTTTGACACAGTTAATCTGCACTATTGTTATAATCATAAACGCAAAATGCATTAAGAATAAATCTAGATTCAAACATGAATTTTTCATTTTTTTTCAGAGTTGAAAGGATCTAAAGGGTCAATTTAATTTCAAAGGCGTAATGTGCAGAAAATTCGCTATTACAGTGTGGAAAACTGAAAGAATTTCTCATTAATATAATATCACTTTGTCAAAGAATCTAGATTTTTAAGTATCACTCTTGTAACGAAGCTGCAAAAAGGAGCTGGAATTTTTCAAGTTGAATGAAAATATGCCAATAACCGTATTTTTAAAGCCTTTTTTTACAACAAGAGAGGCTTAATGAACGTACTCAGAACATAGTAGGTCACATTTATTGGATGCATTAATCAGTAAGAATTAAAGTGTTAAATATTTGAAGAAGATGGCATTTAAACATTTTTGAAAAAATCATCGTTTTACAGTGTAATATTATATTACAATAATTCTTATATGGAAATTTACTCTCATAAAATACACAGATATTTTTAAAATGAGTTTCGAAAAGCTTTTCAATAGTCTATAAAGAAAGATTTAATAGATCTGAAAACAAAAAGAAAGGGTATTGTTTCTCCTCTGCGAAAAATAAACGATTGAAGGGATGAAATAGCCCCTCAAATATAGTATAAAGTAACAAGAGGTGGTTTGCTTGGTTCACATGTTAAAAGGCAATATTTTCAACAAAATTGATCGGAAATTTTTTGTTTGAACCATTTATTTGAAAGCAAAGCATTCCCGGGATATTTTCTTTATAACAATTTTCAATAGTTTAAAAATTAAACAGTTTTTTTAGAGTAACCGAATTTAAATTCACGTTACTGATATTATTTCTCCAGAAGATAATTTCCATTAATTAATTAATTGAATAATAAAGAGAAGTTTTGCTTTAACTGTGGACGGTTTTTTCATCAATAAGTAAAATACAATGAGAACAAAAATAATTTCAAATTCTATTAATTATAGATTAAACTCAATATATATATATATATATATATATATATA
>UCOH01009847.1:14518-58196 GCA_900474275.1 Synergus japonicus
TGAAAAGTCACTGAAATTTTTAGTAGTTTAGTAAAGATGACTGAAAATTTCAGTGACTTTTGACTGATTCTCAGTGAACTTTCACTGATTAAAATGGTGAGAAAAGAGTCACTGAAAATCAGTGGAATTTGACTGATTCAGTTTTAAAGAGTATATATATATATTACTGGTTCAATTAGTGCATCAGCGCATTTATCTGAATTCGGAAGATTGCACTAAATCTATAAAAGTCACTTAAAATCATTCGAATTCTCCTGAAGACACTTGAAATCTCTTAAAGTCATTGATTGAACACTGATTTTAAATTATTTTTAGCGATTTTCAGAGATTTCAATTGATTTTTAGAAACATTTTTAAGAGGTATTTTAAAGGATTTTAAGCGATTTTGAAGATTTTTGACTAATCCAAAAAAATGTTAAGGTATTTAAAAAAATTTAAAGATATATTTAAAATCAGTATTAATTTTAATAAAAGCATTTTCAATGAGAAAAACTGAAATTAAGCTGCGAGCTCTTACGGAGGGAGCTCTTATGAAAGTTGTAGTGATGTAATCTAAAAACTGTGAACACAAAATACTAGTTTTTGCTCACCAGATGGTGCCACTTAAAACACAGGCAAAAACGTGGGTCTTGCAAAACTGCAATAGTAAACAAAAGTCCAAATAAAGAAGTATTTAACATAAAAAAATCTTCTGAAATCGAGAATTTAACCGCTAAAGTTTCCCTCAATAGATTTATATGACAAACTGCAATTGGCCTTGATTTAAATTCGACTAACCACTTCTTAAATCTGAATTAGTAAGAAGTATACTAATGAAATAGTGCCAAATCGTTCGCTAATACCCTTTAGTAAGCATTTTTACTATAAATTAGTTAAAAGCTACTAATTCACAGTAAAAAAGTACTAATTCATTTAGTAAGGCTCACTAGTTACATTTAGTTACCGTTACTAACTGAATTAGTAGTTTTTATCTAATTGATAGTAAAAATGCTTACTAAAGTATACACGGAGAAAACTGGATATTAAACCGTAATATCTAGCTATTTAACTATGGGACGACTATCTAGATATTAAAATATATAATCCAAATATGGTGACATCCAATAATTTAATATCAAGATATTATATCTAAATATCTAGATAGTCGTCCCATAGTTAAATAGCTAGATATTATGGTTTAATATCCAGTTTTCTCCGTGTATTAGTAAACGATTTGGCACTATTTCGTTAGTAACTTCTTACTAATTCAGATTTAGAGAGCAGTCATGAATAACAGAATTTTGAAGAAAATCTCATTTTTTAGTCATTTTGAATAAAAATTTCCTTTAATCCATGAAAGTAGCACATAAAATGTACCAAAAATGAACAAAAAAAGTAATAAGTGTCTAAGGACATCTGTTCAAGACCCCAAAAATTAAATCATCTCAAATCCAGAAAGACGATCGATAAGTAAGCGGCATAGCAATTTTTCTCTTCTTGGTTACCGCCCATAGAGTCACGCTAAGAAATTCTTCTGAAAAGAAAAATTCCCCAAGACCATGAGGGATGTTTGTCAAAAAGGGTGTAGGGGCATTATCGGACCCCGAGGACCCCCTCTAAATACGCCCATGGGAGGGTGGGGTCGTTGGAGGGAAAAAGAGTTCGTCCGAGGATGCATTTGAGTAGGGAGTAGGCGTGGTTCACGATTTCACGTACGTGCGCCTGAGTATGCACGGTGTGAGGGGGGCGAGTCTTGTCGGCGACCATCCAGTAGAAGGGAGGGGGTGGACAGCGACTCTATGTGACTATAGTGGGGAGGGGGGAGAGTGCCGCTGTAGCACGACGTGCGAGGGTGCGATTTTCAGAAGTGGGGTGGGAGGGACGCGTCCGAAGTCAGTGCCGGTGCACGTGGAGAGGGGCGAAGGGAGCCGACTTCGGCCGAAGGTGAAACTCGCAAACACCCGCTGCAAGTTCGTCTCGCAGTCAGCGCGAGACCGCGCTACTGGAGAGGTCGGAATTTTATGTGTTGAATTGTGCTTGTTCTTGTGATATGACGAACTTTTCGTGAGCTTCTTCAACTAAAGAAATCTCGAACTTTATCGATAATTGAGGTGTACGAGTGAGCTGAAATTTGTTCGGATATACAAACAAGTGAGAAAAAAATATAAAAATTCTAAGACGAAACTGTTTGAATTTTCTGTACAAAATAGAATTTGGTTCTAGAAAGATTGACTGTTTCATCTTGTGTAGGTGAAACGATAATAAAAGTTTCACTTGCTGATTTAGCGTGTCTCCTTGTTGGTGTTTTATTTACAAATACGGTTCACTGTGCGTCGGATCGAAGGTTTTCGTATCAAGTTTGGATAAGGAATGATTCGCTCATTGTGAGTTCAGTGCTTATTGGTTATTGTTGTGCATCGTGACAATAGCGTCTTCACGTTGTTCTCGCTTTTGCGCGGGAGTGGCGTCGTACGGTTTTCTGTGTGTTCCGAGGTGGAAAGAATTGAATATCACAAGCAAGTCGGATGCGAGTCGTGCTTGGGAGGTTTTAACGAGTTCTGGGTAAGCACTGATAATTTGATAAAAATGAGTGAGACTCGAGTGTGTTTTCATTTGAAGCGAGAACGATTCGAGTTTGGACACGTGCGAAGTGTGTTGATTGCTGTGAAATGTGCAAAACAATTTGCAGATTGTGTTGGCTGATTTTATTAACGTACTCAATGTTTAAAGAATATTATTTATACTTGGCTTTTCATTTCAAGTAGTTGGTAAATTTACGGACGAGTCCATTTTCAATGCACGCACGTGGCTGGAAATTGAGAACGCCTGTAAAATGAGAAATCTTTTTTATTTAATTTTAAGGAGATAAAGAGTAGACTTGAGGAAAATTATTTATTTTAGAAAAAATTTATAACTTATTATTAAAAACTACTTCACGAATTATTCAGTGTTCTGCTATCATCAGCACACTTCGTATTACGAAATATAGTTAGAATAGAAACGAACAATGTTTATAATTAAAAGACATGAAGTTCGAAATGTTTCACATTTAAAATTAATAATATTCAATAGCTGCACCGACTATACTTTTTTTCATGACTTTTAGCAATTGTCAAGAAAAGTTTTTACTGAAATAATGAAAAGACGGTTCAATTTAAATAAATATCAAACTATAGTAGGTGCAGGTAAAAAAAGCGTCTACGGACGTGCATCTCTATTATACGCTATATTATGTCGCTATTTCATCATTATTACTACCCCACCGTAGCACATTTTACTCCATGAATATTTCTGGAATAGTCCATTGGAAAATTTCGAAGATACCAATAAAATACGTTACAGTGTTGAAGGTATTATTGTTATTGGTAACATTAATATTAAACCTTTTAGAGGTTTTAACAGTTTTAATTTTAAAGCAAGTTCTTCTGGAATCTTTTAAGTATATATATATAGGTAATGTCCCGGCCCGGGAATATTCCGTAAATATTTGGAGCTTAGAGAGCGAATTTCTCACAAAATTTTAAAGGAATTATTCCAGAATTATTCCATTCGACAGAAATATTCTAAGAATATTTTAGCAATATCCCATAACGGATATAGCATAAGATCTCACATAATGTTTAAGTCTGGACATGAAATATTCTTCACTTGCTTACGCGGATGATGTAGCACTTTTTACAAATAATAATGAATAAGATCTCAGGAGATAATAGAGTGGTTCGAAAACTTTTTAAAAAGTAAACATAGAAAATTAAAAGTATTTTTCAATCAAAGTGAAAACATTATACAGAGAAAAAAATAAATGGTAAGGATTAAAATTAAACTTAGCGGAATTGGAGAAGTGCAAATATTCTATATTAAAATATATTAAAAGAAAGAATACGCTATGAAATACAAAATCAGAATGCCTGATTTGAGGTGGATAAAATTTAACTGGGTCTTAAAGAAGAACTAGAGATGATTTTCTATAGGACATATATATTCGAGGGAGGCACAATGTTACGCTTGGCAATCGTCGAAGCGTCGCGGTGCTAAGCGTCGGAAGTGGAGCGAACATGCATGTTAAGGGCGGCCACGTAGAACGATTTTCTCGCTCCCTCAGTTCTCCAATATGCACTTTACACTCTACACTTCAGTCACACACATCAACCTTCAGATACGCGTGTCTCTTCACGCTTCGCGAGCTTGACGCGTGCTCAGCGATCATCAGCGCGCGCGCGTAACTACCCTTTGACACAATCTATGCATGAACTCTGAACTTTACAAAAATCACTGGAAACGGTTCTTTCACTCTAAGTAAGCTTTGCAAAAGCTTTGAGATAGACTAAAGCTTGTAGATTAATGACTCTGAAGTGTCGAGTGTCTTTTTCACTTGCGCTCCTTTAATCTGCCGACGGAAGCGAATAAAAACAAGTAACGCAATATAAATTGGTGAACGGTCACCAAATACAATCTTATAATACAACATGAATTCCTGAATATCTAAAGTTATGGAAAACAATTAAATTTAACATAAAATTAGACTATATGTATAAACTTTAAATTATGAAATATAACAATGAAATAGCATATTTGTGTATCAAGGGCGGAAGGAGGATGATGTTTAACGAAAAGACATGAAAATGTCAACTTGGGACAAAAAATAATGACATATTTTTTCTCCTCGAATCGTGTCAGTCTGAATAAGTTGAAACACAAGATCCTCGACGACGAATGATGATTAAAAAGTTCTGAACGTTCAAATGAACGAATTTTTGTATTGATTGTATTTGTAACTATAAAAAGCTTTTAAATATTGATTCTTTTACATTGAAAATAATAAAAATTAAAGGAACTTGTAATCCTGATTGTTATTTTTAGTTGGCACAATATTTCTGGAGAAAATATAATCTGAAAAAAATATTTCGTTCATTTGAACTTTCGAAACTCTATTCACATGACGAATGAAACTTTGGGCGTGCATAAACCTAGAGAGGAAATGACGTTTGCCTCTCCCCCGCCTTTACAGCCTCCCCCCTCGGACTTTTACAGATCCTGCTGATGATCGAACGTGAGCAATCTCGGTGGTACGGCGCCGCAATTAGGAAATCCATTTGGTGTAATTGCGCGAATGAACGCACCGAAGCAATGAGCGGCTACCGCGCTTAATCAAACGACGCCATCTACTTACGCATACAGAGTAACTTAAATGCACCTATGTACAGTAGGTGTGCAACAGAGACGATGTGTTTGGCCAATAAGGGAGGAGGACGTAGGCGCGATCCTTGGGCCTTATCTGCATGTATTGATCTTTATTCTCGATTCTAAGCCTTTCTTGTAGGACCCGCTATTAAGGACGACGACCACGATCAGGACGACGACGATGATGAGCGTTTACGAGCGTAATAACGAATGTCCCTGTATCCGTTCAACTCTGACAATAAATATCTTTAATCGGATCGCGTTTTGCTTTTTATGGACGTCTAAGAACATTTCTTAAAAAGTTATGTTTTTTTTTTTACTGATACGAGTTAGGAATTATGATTTCATTAAGCAAGTGGGTGTAATGGTGTACCACTGAATTACTCTCGTTTAAACGATCTCTGAATGCCCTGCCAATTAAGCCTGATATAAAAGTCGAAATGTATTATACAGAAGCATTAGCTACATTTTCATTTTTATTGAGCGAATTAAATAAATTTTAATGGAGGTCGTAAACTTCTTAATGCAGATGTGTATTCAGGGTGGTTGAGACTTTAATAAGTTTTGAAAAGAAGTTGCAAACTTCGATCCTAAATCTCAATTACCCGGAGTATTAATCAAGCAGAATGATTAACTCCGAGATTAAACCTGAAATTATTTAATTTAATGTATTCACATTTGGCATTCAGTTTGTTTTCGTTTTGGCCTTGACTGACTTTTCCTCTAAATCTCTATCAAAGTCGCGACTGCAGAACGTGTCAGGCCGTCATCAGTGTCATCACAGCTTGGGAATGTGATAGCGAGAATAAAATTCTTGCAACGTAGAGATTATTTTGTATTTTTTTTGTTGTGTACGTCGAAAAAATAATCGAGTGTAATCTCAAGATTGTTTTACGAGTGGGTGGATGGCAGAGAGGGGAGGAAAGGGATTCGAAAGCCCGCGGACGAATTCGACCGTGAGAAATAAATACGCCCGCGCGGTCGGTCACTTGATTTTAGAGTTGATACGGCCTATTACACCTGTATAAAGGTAATGAATATTTATATGTGTGTGAACGAACGCTCAACGCTGAAATCCACTTTGATGTTACCAGGCTGCTTCTCTTCGGGCATATAGCCTCGGTTACTCTTTCTGAATCTGACAGGACTCTGTTAACCTCAGCCATTACGCAGTCACACGCGTGCCAATCACAAATTATTAGTGTAGGAAAATAAAAGTATAAATCGGCCTAGAAAAAGTTTCACAATGAAGAATTCAATTTCGATTCATAGTACGAATAAATTCTTGTTTAATCATTTGACAAGTCCCATGTTGTGTTGCTTACAGTCTATGCAAATTATATGATCTTAAGTACGCAATAAACGAAAAAAGTATACAAATTTATAAATTATAAAACATATAATGAACATTTAGGAATCCTAAGGAGAAATTGTGTATCTTAAAGGGGGCATAAATATGTGGTTTAATTCTGAACGTTGAAATTAACGAATTTTTATACTGATTGTATTTTAAACTATAAACATTGTTAAAACATTAACATTTCTGGATAAAAACTTTTGATACATGCATAAATCGTAGACCGAATAATAAAAAGTCTTTGAAGTAATATTACACACGCATTTAAGAAGCAAACGGTCAGATCGTCTGAATGTTTCTACCTCTAATCGAATCTTTAAGCAGCTGGTAATAGGCGCGTAGGAGGCTCGTCGTGACACCCGCACCTATACAGAAACACAGTTGATGAGTTTCTTGTTTCTTCACAGGCTACAGGTGACTGAGTATAATGAGCGGACCGATGGTATTTTAATTTTTACCTGACTTTGGTCGATTCGGGAAGTGACTGGTAGAAAGTGCCTACTTGCGTAAAAACCTTCCCATCGACGTATTTTTACTCCTTCCGCACCTGCTTCTTGCATCGTAAAATTTTTTTTCTTTCTATTTTTTATTATCTACCACATTGTCCACGTGTCATAAATTCTTCACATTAAAATAATATCCTTCATTAGATCTTTTCTTTTTATCATAAATTATGTATCCAGAGATGTTTAACAACGTCGTATTTCTATTTTGTTCATTTCAATTAAGTTGTAAGAATTTATTTTTTCATATTCTTGAAATAACACAGAGAAAACTGGATATTAAACCGTAATATCTAGCTATTTAACTATGGGACGACTATCTAGATATTTAGATATAATATCCAGATATTAAAGTATATAATCCAAATATTATAACATTCAATATCTTAATCTCTGGATATTAAGTTTTAATATCAAGATATTAGATCTAAATATCTAGATAGTCGTCCCATAGTTAAATAGCTAGATATTACGGTTTAATATCCAGTTTTCTCCGTGAAGAAAGAAATAAGACTTAAGTAAGAGCTTTAAATACTATCATTATGTCCACATGGGTATACAAAATTGTTTTCGGTTTCTCATTTGATCACCGAAGTTAAGCAACGCTTTGCTTGGTTATACACGGATGGGGGAACATCGTCCATCGAATTCAAATAATAATTATAGTATACACATCTAAGTAAATCAGGGTCTCTTTAAATCATATATCAGTATATACACTGAGAAACTCTTGTTAGAAAAATTACTAATATCGATAGCAATTAGGGGAAAAATCCCCAAATTGAGACATTTTAATACAGAAAATAATAAATTTTACTATTTAAATAGGAAAAATTACTATTAATTAATTTTGGGATTCTGCCCCTACTTGCTATCGATATTAGTAATTTTTCTAACATAGAGTTTCTCAGTGTAGGTACAAAGAACTAGTATTTTTTTACAATGAGTCGATAAACTTTAGATATAAAATAAAAAATGGTTCAAGAAAATGTTAAAGTTACTGGAAAAATCAAGGTAAAGTCAAAAAATTGAAAAACTGAAATTTTACAGTCACCTAGTGATATATTCTCAACAGTGTATTAATATTTCCTATAATCCTATAATAGAAATAAATACGGCTAGGAGAGCTTGTTGGATTATTTTCCACTGAGTGGATAATTTACAGAGGGACAGTAATTGTTTGTGGGATAATTTTCTAATTATAAATTAGTATATAACGTGGATGGTAAATGAGGAGGACAATAATAGGGTAGGAAAAGGGATATAGTCGTTAGTTGCGCCGCGAAGCGTCAAATTTGTGGGGTGGGTGAGTGCACGTGGCTCGGGGTTGTACGTCGACCTTGACCGTGATTCCACCCTCCATGCATCAGGTCTCTGCTTCATCCAATGCACATGGAGCACTGGGCTTGACCCTTTCTTGGTGGGGAAAAAACGCATTGCCTCGGCGCTGAAAATCAATATCGTCCCGCATGTATGTGGGTTGAAAGGCACCTGTGCATTAGAAACCAGTTCGGTTTGACTCCAACTGATCCTCCATCACTCATCAGGAGTCAGGAAATCAGGACGTGAGCTTGATTTAGAGGTATAATAATCTTTTTAGCAGAATATAATTTCTTAAATCATCCTTTTTTTGTCGATCCGATGATTCTTCTTTCTTTCTTTCTTTCTTGTTTTTTTATTTTTTTTTTTTTTACAAAATTTTGAATTCAAGTGAAATTCTGTTCTCACTGTTTGTGTTGAATGTTGTGTTGAAATTGCAAGTAGTAAGTAGTTTGATTTAAATTCATGGTGTTTATGCTCCTGGCGCTATCAATTGACACTCGAGTTCAAGTTCAAGGACAACTCGCTTCCGGGTCGATCATGCGCACTAATTTCTTCAGTCTCGAGTGATATAGTTTGTTGATCTCCGTTCAACGAGTTACGTAAATTCTTGATTTTTAAATTAAAAGTGTTTTATGATATTTTCATATCTTGTTGTATTTTTAATCCGCCTCGATTCAGGCATGCAAGCACTAACACCAACACAAGAAGCGAGAGATAATTCTAAAACAGCGAAAATGTGGCAAGTCTAATCTCCCTGCAATTTATCACTGATAGCACATTAGTCGAACATCTTTGTCATAGATAGACACCTACGGTGCTCCACCTTAGGTTGCAAAACTCTCATGATTTCCTAAACGTTTCGCTTGGAGATATCGATTATTCAGGTGTATAACAGGGTCGAACTGACGCTGAAATATCACGCTACTCGAACTCAAGGTATCGACAGGCAATTATTTATCACTTTGCGTAGGACACCGGGGATTATTAAACTCTCGTGTAAGATATAGATAGAGCTTCTGCGAGTTGATCATGGCGCTACACTGATCATTCTCTCCCGTCGAACAGGTACTCAAGATGACTTGGGTTGGGTTTTAGATTCTTTAAGTAGGTGTATATCTGCAGCATTCATACAGACGCCATTTACTGGCTACTGGACTTAACAAGTGGTTGTGGCATTATTTCTTGATTTACTGATTACAATTCAAAATAGACTCCTTTTTCTATAGCTATTTATATCAGAAAGATTCTTAATCTTATCAAAACAAAAAAAAGATGGTTTAATTAATTTTTAAAAAAAGTCATTTAAAAAAGTATAGAAAGTATGAAATAAATTGAGAACCACTGAAGAGTCGATTCATTTCGTACTGGATCACGATAGTGGGCGGTGTGGTTCCTCACACGGAGAAACAGACCACTTGGTCCCTTCATCTGGTTATGGGTTCACCTCCTTTTTTCCTCTGACTGTTTTGGCATCGTTATCTTTTTTTCCCTCGATCCTGATGACGAAACAGGTTCATAAATGACGTAACCCATTTCGCCAATGGCGATAAAGGGCAAAGTCCCACGTGCAAAGTCGCGCGCAGGTACTCGGAATTTCTCCCTTTACCTCGACGACAGATCGTCCGACGTGACTCTACAGAAAACGCAATCGGGAATGCCGTGTCGATCTTAAGAATGTCGACGACGATCGATACCAGTTTGTTTTCTTCCAGTTTCCGAACGATACGTCGTTTATCTCTGCAAGGCGAATGATTAAAAATGGATAAAACTCGACCTGTAAAGTGTCATTCGCCATATATTTATTCACAACTCTGACCTGCGATTACATACTGTCATTTTATAGCTATTTTATTATCTTATTATTTCGAGTTTATTTCGAGAAAATTATGCGAATGGAGGATGATTAGTTTCTGGGCCCATAACCTGTTGGCATTAGCTGTAATGAGCTAGCTAGCATTCCAATTAAAAAATCGAAATGGGTCGCTTTCGAGAGACAAGATTTTTGTCCAGTGAATTTCTTGCAATTCAAGTTTCTTTCCAGGAGTTTGACAATGAGTATGCGCATGATTGGTAATTTTTATTTGACTCTCACCTCGGTTCTCACGAGTCCCTCGGGCGATTCTTTCGTAAACGCCACCTGGCCCAAGAGATCATGCGACGTACGGGCTTAAGTACGACGCGACATAATTCAAACGTACATATAAGTACGCATTCGTGAGATTCACACAAGCCTACATAGTCGGCATGTAAGCGACAGCATTGAGCGTAAAGTCACATATATATATATATATACAGAATCCAAGGTGGCGTACAAGACTTGGGGACTGTCGAAGATATTAAAGATTCAACGAAATGAAAGATTCAGTCTGTCAAATCACGACCTACGTGAAGTTCGATTTATTTACGATTAATAAAACGCAAGATGATAAAACTGATCCAATTAATAACAATTAACTGATTTTCTCGATCCAATCTATTGAAAATAATATAGTGTCTTTAATAATTCCCTGATCACTATGGACACCCTGGTCTTTTATTAGTTGTGAGCAGTTGTATGAAGCGAGTAAGATTGTAAATGGATCGCAAAAGTGATTCCCTAAATGAAAAAATGAAAAGATCCAGGAAATAAGATCAGAGAAGGGAGAAAGTAACGGCACCGAGTTGTGACATGAGGAAGGGATATAAATTTCGGCAGAAGAGACCACACGTTCGTGAGAAAAAGTCACCACTGGTCCTCACGTCGTGCTCAATGTAATGCACGTGCTGGAATTCTACTTATGACAAAATGGCGTAAAGTTGCAAACCGTAATGTTTGAATACAGGGGGTAAACGACTTGTGTCCAATTCAGGAGTCGCCATTTAAAAGTCCAGCATGTGTGTGTTCGCTGACCGAAAGATATGCGAAAAACCTTAATTACTCCGAGCTTGGTAATTCAATGCATTAAATTTACACGGTGCTTAACACAGAAAATGTGTACAAAGCTGAACAAAATATCTTCTGAACGTATCCAAAAATAGCGGCTGCTGTTATAGGCGCATATTTTTCTCTTTATAGTCCTCGCAGGTTATAGTCCTTCAATTTTAGAGCTGATTTTATCAACTTTTGTGTGGTCTTGGAGTAATTATATGTTGCATCTCGTCTGCACTCTTTCTTAGTAGTCGAAATTGTCTCCATTTCTATGTACCAAAAGTTTTGAACGTTCAGAATTTAAACCACATTCTATTTCTGATATGCAATCCCTGCAATATTTTCAAGATTACACGTATTCCAGATTTTAGAGTAGAAATTACGGGACAGTGATAAATTGAACTTCCAACTGAAACAGATGTGACTTTATCTCAACTACGGCTTTTTATCTATCTCTCTGCATGTAACCGACTTTATCTGACTGCTGTATCGTCAAGTGGAAGGTGCGAGGTCCCATTCATAATAAAAAGGAGGTCAACGTCTGATCCTTTACGCAGGGCCGAGACTGTCGCCAGGCTGGCTGGTCCTGAACTTCGGTACAGTTTGTTTCAAACTGAATGGCGCACAAAAGACATAAAGCAGTCGATTCATGAGCCTGGGCTATGGAGTTTGGGCCAATCGTGACGGGCAAAGTGGCCGCGAAATAAATGAAAGATAAATAAACAAACCTGGAGAGATGAAGAGGAGGTGGTAGGAGGAGAGGGAAAGAGTTGTGACTTGTGGGGAAGAAGTGAGATGGGTGGTAGTATAGAAAGACGAGAGAAAAAGTAAGATCATAAAGAACGAGAAGTGAGGAACGGATAATTTATTATCAACGAGGACCGCGGGTCCCCGAACAAACAGGGGAGAGAAAGGAGAGTGAGAGGAAGCTTCTTACAAATGAGGAGAAAGGATGTTAGGGAGAGGAAAAACAAAAAGAGACAGTCTGGGAAGGAGGGTTTTGCTAACAGGTGTATCGCGTGAACCAGCGTGAACCTTGAACAGAGTATGGACCATCTACGACTATAAAACCACGACAACGATCCGATCGAAGATAAGCCGGACTTACAAGCCGCGAATACGTGCTAATGGTACCGCCATGAGACGTTCTTCATATCCTGGCTAAAGGCGCGTGTGCCTCGATATTCTCGGCTTTTTCTTTTATTCATATTTATATTCACTCGACAACTCCACCTATATGGTTTCCAGGTGGTCATGTAAAAGGATGTGAGATATTGTTAATCGCGATATACATTCTGCAAAGTAGTGCAGATAAATTTACTGTAAAATCATCAAAATAAATCATCAATTTCCTTATCCATTTCATATCTTTGTCGATCAATTAGCAAGACTAATGTCCCAGCAAAGCAAAATTTTATAATTGAATGGTGAAACTATAACTGCTTTAAACAGATGACGAAATACCAGGCAACAATAACAGTGTTTTTCATGAAAGTTTGTTGTTTTTGTTTTTCTTTTACTCATTCGAAGATTTCTAATAACAAGAAACTGATTTAATTCAGTGGCCCAATACTCACCGATTCAAATTTAGAAAGTAGTTACCACTGCTGATAAAAGGACGCCCTCAGGGGGGTTGATTACTCGAATGTTAAAAAAAATGGCTAAGTTTTCAATTCTTCGAAAATTCCGTGGAAAAGATTTAATAGACATTTTTCTGCATTCATAATCTTAATACCGAAATGGTGACCCTCATAAAGATGATTTTGTTTTGTCTGCAAACATCGAAAAGACCTGAAATTGGTATATTGGCTAGACGCTAGATAATATGTAAATCTAAAATCCACGTGGAATTGAGAGTCATTTAATGTTAATGAGCTTGAAAGGCTTTAAAACCGGATTATATGGTAGTTTTATTCATAGAAGTGTTTTATCGACAGACAAATATAAATATAGAGTCACATACATGCTACCACACCAGAGTTAGCTGTAATTATAATTCAGTTAGCCGGCGGCCAAATAACGACTCGGATTCGATAATGGAACATGATAGACCGATCGTTGCTTAAGGCAAGATTGTCGTCGACTTTCGTCGTCGTCTTTCTTAAATCCGTGAGAAAAAAGAGTGATTTAGAAAGCGTCTTCTCCGCCAACGCGCAAGCAGCGATTTCAAGATAAAGCTCTCGTTCTACGTTATTCGGTCCCTGTGATCTTTAGCCGCCGAAAAGGTTCAAGAGGCTAAGGATCTTTCGGTGATGTCGTCTGCCTCCCACGATTGCCTGGCTTTTAGAGCATTCTTTACGCATCTTTGGACACGTCGGCTCTTCTCGTCTCCAGTTGTTCTGTAAATATAGTGGAAAGACACTGCTTCTCAAATATTATACATTTCACAGAAGATTTTTTATGTTTATTATGTTTTCTCCACACTGCAGGTGATGTGAAAAGATAAATACAAGCTTAAAAACAGAACAAAAATTCAATTTCGATAAAGTGGATGCGGTGGTGTTTAGCAGCATTGGGGGCGGTGTGATATCGACTTAAAGAGTCCTGAAAAGTCAAGTCGCTTTTAAAATACGAAAAGATCGACATTAATGCTTTTTGTTTGTCCTGGAGACTCCTTGGAATTTCAGATGGAACGCAAGTCCCTCATTCGCGATTTCGTTCCGGCTCGTCCTGCACACGCAAGTCCTTTAAAGGTCCAAAGGTTTCGGGAGGATTAAGTGCAAAGAGTGCCGCAACTGATATGTGCTTGGAAAAGGAAGCCGAACCCGTACCTCTGATGCGACGATTGATGGCCCCTCAAGTGAATAAGTTATTTCGATGGTCCATTATACCTTACATAATTTGTGGTCAAATTACCTCCAAAGACAAAGTAGTACACTTCTTTTAAAAAGGATATGCAATCTTAACACGTAGCAAAAGGAATTTTACCACTTTTTCGGAATTCTCAGGCTGAAATTCATGATTTAAAAGAGACTATCATCACTGTAATAATAATGTAATTATCCTTGTGATTTCTAAGATTGAAATTCGAAAGAAGCTCACCGCGTGGGGCCGTCATTATGTGACCCCGTGGAAACGTCGCTAATAATGTCGCCGCGAAAACTCATAACGCAATAATGTGCCAACTTTATGCGACAATTATCACAGGGATCTCGGTGAAAGACGACTAAACCAGCGAAACCCCATTAAGCAGCTTGTGGTGGGCGCCCCAGCGTGTGGCACCTGTCCGGTATTGCGTGTCTCTGCATTTATTCCTGTGCATGTGCCTCTTTTTCAAATGTGTAAGAACACTCAAACTCGTTATATGCATTTGTGTGAGAATCTTTGGCTAGAGTTTTCTACCTTAGATACCCTCTCATAAAACAAAAAATAAAATTTAGAAGTCTCCACCTCCAGATATTTTTATACCTGAAACGGTAATCCTTCATTATGCGAGTTTTTTAAACCAGAAATGTTTTAGTTATGAGTGTATACCCATTAAGGTCAAGAGTGACTTGATGCTCGGATTTATGGACGGAACTCACTCGACCCAAAATTGCCCCAAGGTGAAAACTTGTTCTTTGAAATGTGAGATGCTCCAATTTGTATATTTTCGAGGAGATATCCTGGAATATTCTATAAGTTATGAAAAAGAAGATGATAATTAAATGCTTTAAAAACTCTGTTAACAGCGCTTTAATGTGTAGATCATGGGATTGATAAAGCAGTTATATAAATATTCATCTCCTCGTTTAATAGCGAACTTCATTTCCAATGGAAATAAGTACACACCTAATTAAGCATTTAATCATTATTCTCATTTCTTAAAAATAGCGATTATAAAGCTAACGATGAGATCTAAACACGCTTCAATTGCGGAGCGGGATATAATTACTCAAACTCGAGCTCGCACGAGCGATAAATTTGCGAACGTCGTTGATAATTGAACAATCAATTAAGAGACAGATTTTTTATGTTTTATTAATTCGTTCAGCACCTTCGACATTATTATTCTCGATTAACTGATACGCTGCGGGGAGACAGCGCAGTTTATACTGTGGTCTCGGGGTAGTAAATGGGAGAAATAAAAGAATTGGCTGAAGAGTGTCGTTAATCTGTAATTAAAATAAGCAAGTGTCCTCTAAAATTGAATGTTTTCTAAATGAAATTACTCTTTTTGTAATAATTCTTTATTTTAAGATAACAAACTTCTTATCCTAATAGAATCTTTTATTTTTTGTTTCAGGTAAGTTTCCGAGTTTAGATGATCATGATAAGAGTTGTCCTGCCAGAAGATTTAGAGACTTTTCTAAACTCGTAAGTCAAGTCTTGTTTCAGTAGCTTGAAATTATAATTATTTTAGACGATTTTAGATCAGTAACTTTACAAGCAAAAATGGTTGAAAAGAAAGAATGGTTGTTTCAATAAAGGATAACGTTTTGTTTAACTATAACGATAAGTGAATAAAGGACTTTTACATTTTATTTGAAAAAAGATTAAGTGGAATTGATATGCAAAAAGTAGAAAACTGTTATTAATTTGAAAGTCTAATAACATGTAGGACAGTGAAGCAATCAATTAATTGTTGGAAATATCATTTAAATCTTGCTTTATGATACATATCCGAGTCTTTTATAATTCATTCAACTACCTTAACAAGAAATCTACCGGTAGTAAAAGTGGTTTAAACCCGAACGTGCTCAGTGGTTCACTTATGCCTGTATACTAACGATGCGAAACGGTTTCCGTTATGCATCGTTGGATCGTGACTGTAGTTTAACCAGAGGAACGAAGAATCGATTGATTTCATCAATTTTTTATCACAAAATGCGATACAGATAATTGCTCGAAACTTGAGGTCAAAATTTCAAACTCACTCATTCTTTTTTAACATATAATTTTCATCCTCAAATTTTTGACTGCAAAAATCATTAATTAAATACAGAATCCAATCACAAGAAATTTTAAGAATGCAAGAAATTAGTCTATAGTAGAGTTCGTGTTAGCACCTTTTCATAAAAAACCTCTCCTTCGTCCGAACATTGAAACGACTTTTGCATTACTCTTCAATAAGCTTGTAAAGTGAAGTTACAAGACTTTTAATTGCCAACGAACATCCTCCACAGGAAAACACTTATTGCTTATTAGTATTACGTCTTGCAGTGTCGCATAGCAATCTAAAAGAACTTAGCATTCGTAAGAAAAGAAATGACAGAGTGGATCAGAGAGAAGTGCATCCCAGGGTTGGATTACTTAGCGCGGTAATGACGATCGGTCGGTTGATGCCGGTTGTGATAAAAACTTGCCTTACTGCGCCCAGTACACCGCCATATAATACCTTCTGGTCCGCCCATCCATCCGTGCTTTCGTCTCATCGTCTCTCTGTTTCTTTATCTTTTTCTTTCACATCTCTTCCTTCTTCGTTTTACACATTATACGATCGCTTGCACTAGTTCCTTCTACAGAAATTCACGTTTTCAGATCGTTATTGCCTTTCTGAGATTGCTTATGGAATATGACTTTTTCTTCTCTCGAAAACAAACATTCCAGCTCTCTAAATGATCGAAATCATTATTATTTCACTAATTCACAAAGAATGTAAAATGCATAACATTATTATTATTATTATTATTATTATTATTATACAATTTGCAAGGCATCAGAGGATGTTGGCAGTTGAAAATCGAAATTTGCAATACTCGCGCGCTTACCGACCATGCCAAACTCATGTATTTGTGCGGAGAATATATTCGGATGTCAAACGCTCAGATCACCGGGATTGATTTACCGGCGATTCGTTCTTTATCGATCGTTTGCGAAGTGTACGTATGCTCCCTCGGAAAGAACGGGCCTTGTTGTTTCTTCTTCAAAGAACCGGGCTCTCGGCGTGCGAGATCAACGGGTCGATATCGATATATTGAATATATATACAGGTATATATCGACCCACACGAATGTGCGTTTCGCCACTCGATGATTCGACGATACTCGCGATTTCGCGATCGAAATCTTACGTGCCGAGCCAAACCTCCTGAGAGAAAGGGGAAAAGTCGAAAAAATTACTTGGTCCACTTTAAAAGTCCCTTGAAGATTATTTAACTTGAAATCCCGGTCGATTTCACACTTTGCTCGTAAATCATAACGAAGATGTTGATCAAGAAGGAATAAAACGAAATATCTGCCTCTTTCACTTTATTTCTAAATGAATTATACGAATAACAACATAAATACAGTAAATACAGTAAAAATAGTAAAATACAGTAAAAAGAAAATTATTATTTTGGAGAGATATAAATACAGCAAAACCAGAAGGAATGAAGGAAATTAAATAGAATAAGCTGAATACGCAGAGTCGAGGGTAATCTGAGCAAGAGCGGCGAGAATCTAAAGGCGTTCCCGCATGTCGGCGAAGAAGGCCCCGGGCGACTTGGAAGCGCGACCTAAGTGCACACCGAGTACGCGGCTCCTATCGCATAATGCTATGCTATCGAGATGAGGGATAGCATTGTATATAATATCATTAAACGTATAACGCGGCATGGAACGCCCGATGTTTTACGAGACCGCGAAGTCCCTTTTCCGGTCCTCCCTTTTTCAGGTCCATTTCCCTCTCTGTTTTCCTCTCGACGGCCGATGCATTATCTTTTTTCACTGACGATCTTTCCGTCTCGCTTTGACGCGCGCGTTACGGCAAATTTGCCGCAATAATACGAGTGCATTATCCACTTAAGGGTTACATTTTTACAGAATATTATTCTTCTTGAGAATCGGTCGAATGGGATACAGAATAGGAATGGGAATAAGGAATAGGAATAGGATTGTAGACAATGAGGAAGTAGTACAGATTATCGTTCTTCATGCGAGTGTGAATAATTGTCACACTTATTATAATGGGATTTATTATGAAAGTAATAGGTAGTAAAATACTTTATCTTTGTAATTAAACACACTCTTTGGATGAAATTTATTCCAAACTTCAATTCGAGATTATCACTCGTTTCATCTTAATAGTCTGATCTCACCGCCGGACGATCAATGTATGGATCGAATTACAACCGTGACTGTAAATATGACCCTTTACAGTTATTACCCTTCGTTAGGCTGCTCATCTGAGAAAGAGCTGCTTCCAATGATTCAAAATTAACGCAGTGATGCCATCAAAAAGCCTCGGTTCTGATTAAAGTGAACATCAACAATGGGGTCTGGGAATTTAATACGTTGTTTTGAGTGCGTGCTTTAAATCCATCATTAAACTGTATCGTTCTAATGAGAAAATATCATATGTTTATATTTAAATCTTTTGAAATTCCATAAAATCCTAAATTCCCTTCAAATTCTTTAAAAATCTTTTCAAAATACCGACCTTGCCGAATTTTTCCTCTTGATTTTTATATAAAGTGAATTAAATGTATTAAAAAGTAAATTAAAGTATTCAAATATTGAATGCACTTATATGTTTAATTACTGTTAATTATTTCAACTTGGCACTATACAGAACCTCTCTTACAATTTTTAATTAAAAACACTAGTGGATATTTTCGCTGTAAAACGTAACTAAAGTTTATGACTCATTATTAAGGCCTCCACATTTCTAAAACTTTATGACACATTATATTTCCAGGATAGTGAAAAAAGATAAATCTTGAAATCATAAAACCGAATATTGCAGTCTTGAAATTAATAATTAACAAGACTCCGTCGGTCCCAGTGTTAAGGTTAATCGTTTCGACCCGGTTGCTCATGTGAACACATAAATGCGCGGCACGCGACGTTCGTTAGCTCAAGATCGGATCAACAAACTTGTACTTTTTTTCCTCTTGATTCACCCCTTTTTGCTCGATCGTTTTTTGTTTTTTTTTATATATATAATCTTTTTGTTTTAACTCTGGGTGTCTCGCAGTGATATTACTTTACATTAAATTACCGACGGCTGCTCGGGGGCGGTTAATTTACGTGGCGACTAATTTACGTTAGCCACTCATCATGTGGTTGTGGTTATTACAGCTATCGTGTAGTTCGTATGCGATCGTATCTTCCGACCCGTCCGTGGAAATGCGCCCTAATGGGCCAGTCTGCCACCGACCTTGTTTGGCTTCAGTTGGCCGCATCGCTGCTCGACTCTCTGCACAACAAAAAATGCAAATTGCTGAACAACATTGTTACGCATCGTTTGCTGAAATTGACGCTCAACTCTCGACTGACGTCTTCGGATTATAAAATATTGGGTTAACGTTCAATGAAGGTAATCGAAAAAAATGTCTAATTTTAAGAGTATAAAATCCTGCAAATGTGACTAATCGATGTGTTCTAAAGATATGAAATTGAATCAGGTTTGGCCCTTTGTTGAAATTCAAAATCAATGCACAAGTAGTAATAAAACGTGCTAGTGGTTTTCTCTGCTTTTTATTCGGTACTTAAGTCTCAGTAGAAGGTGCGGAAGGCAGCGAGCGTCATAAATTATAAAACTGCGGCATCGGTTACCCGAGTTTTTAAGGTTGTTGAGCGTATATAAGAAGCCGGGAGAAACGTAAACGCATAAGACGTAAGGAAGGAAAGAGTAACGACTAATAACAGATGCAGGATTCTACGCCTCGTCTACCACACTACTACTGGCCTTTTCGCTTGCGTCATGAATACGATTTACGTCTATGTACGTCTATGCAATGGCCTTAACAGTGAGGGCGATGTACCTTGATGGCGCAAGATTCAAAAGTGCGACAGGTAAAACAGATCTTGCAAATATTAAGCGAACCTGCAGATTGCTCTTTGGATACGCTTGATAGGTAGCTATCGCTCTTCCAACCTGCAGCTAATAGAAACACCCACGCACTCATTACACGGATATCGTAAACATTCCTCAGCAGAGCGAAAAATCTGCCAATTTGAGAGATTGTTTATTAATCTACAAGAATTCTAACAGCATCAGAGGCTGTAGCCAATATGTTAATGGGATGAAAGATATAATATAAGATATATACGAGTCAGGTCTTTTTTAAAATAGTTTTCATATCGAGTTACCTTGGCAAAGGAAAAGCACTATTCTAGAAAACTAGATTCTCGAAGCTTGATTCGAAAAGGGTGACGTTCTAGCGTACGCAGAGAGACAAGATGAGATAGCCTTAAGGAATCGCCCACACTGCGTTCTTTCGACGTCGCCTGCCAGCTTCGAATTAACTCACAATTATACACGATTACGTCTATCTAATATAGGCTAATATATATATATATATATATATAGCCACTATATTCAGTAGCTACGATTATCGAGCTTAGTGCGATTGTAAATTCCAAGACCTCGTTAAAAAACGTTCCAATTTAAAACAAATTGTTACGATTTTTTCAGAATTGAATAAAACTCTATGTACATTTGTGTAGTTGTAGGTGTTACTGGGTCCGCAATTCTGCTGCACTGCAGATGCTATGACTCTTCTTATGCGGTTATACTATAGACGGTTTTACCGTCCACCCGTTCCAAGAGATACTTTCGACACAAAAACATTCTGAGACAGTTTTCATGCTGCAACGAGTTAAATTCATAGATAGCCATGGAAGAAATAAAGTTTGTTGAAAAATATAAGAGTTTGAGGTATAATATAACGATTGCATATTGCATAATTAGAATTTTGGCGAGAAATAGGGGATGAACGAAGCGTCCTTTCATTGATAGATATAATGTGGGGGTCGTTTGACGCAAAAGCGTTCTACGTCACAGTGTAAATTTATAATTAAAAAGCATCTGTGGTAGAACGCAGAATGGTGCATGGCTAAGTACAATGAAATTTATGGTGACATAAGAAACCATTAACGCTTGTTGCCAACTTCCGAAACTTGGAACCGAGCCATACATTAATTGTCTGAAATTAATTTTTCCGAGCTAAATCTCAAAATGAATTTTCCCGAAATAAATTCGCCAATAAAAGTCACCCACTGCCCATGTCCGCTTTCGGCAGACGCGTGCATCTCGTTGCGAAAGACACTTTATTATGATTGTGTGGTTGTGTGGAGCTCTCGAAATTACAGCATCAAAGTAATAACAAATTTTCATCAGCACATGTTTTAGAAGGCGCAGCTATACCCGACCTTTTGATATACATTTTGACTCACGACTGCCTTATCCCCTCCACCGGAGTTAAGTGTATTTATTAGAGTGTTCTTGTGTACGGGATTTACGCGCCTTGTTGGAAGCGGTGATTCAGCTGATTCGAACTGTCGATAATCAATTTCACGGCAATGGAGACTCACCGCGCTAAACGTCGTCGCGCAAAAGTAAAAACGGTAGCAAAACCCACAAGACATACATATCAAAATACACAGATTTAATTGAAAAGTTCTGTACAAAGCAATTTTAGCTTCTGCACGGAGAAAAATGGACATTAAAAAGTAATATCTAGCTATTTAACTATGGGACGACTATCTAGATATTTATAGATATAATATCTTGATATTAAAATATATAATCCAAATATTCTAACATCCAATATCCAATATCAAGATATTATATCTAAATATCTAGGATAGTCGTCCCATAGTTAAATAACTAGATATTACTTTTTAATATCTATTTTTCTCCGTGTGGATAAGATGTAGAGCTAGTTTTCACTTTAAAAATTTGGAAGTAGAAGTGAGGGATGATTGAAGTTTTGATATCTGGATGATTCTCGGCGGCGTTGATTCCATAGGCGATAAAAAAGAAGTCAAGACAGGACATCGACGTGATTCCTGGAAAGATGCTGGGACAGTCGGCTGTCAACCACCCGTGGGGGAAATCCGTTCTAGGGAAGACAAATGACAGAGGCGCGCTCCTTAAATCAACCCCACGAAGCACACTGTCAACTGCGGCGCTCGCGACGCACAAATTACCGCGCCGTTTAGTTACCAGCCAATACCCAATTGGGAATTAGGGACTGTGATGATGCGGAGAACTAGGAGACACATTAATCAACGGTTGATAGTCCGTTAGCCCTGATCCGATCGTGTGGTTCCACCGCAACTACTTCACGCTCGCTAACTTTCCTCCTTGTCAGACAATATATTTTAGCATCCCCGTATTACGCACATTTTTATCGAAGAAATAAAATCTATTAAAGAGAGCCTCTTTTTTCTTCAAGTTAAAATAAAATTCTGAAAATTGCTGAGAATAGATATGCATCTTGATTTGTATTTGTTTTCTTTCGACAGACAGTTTTTTATTCTTTTCATATTTGATTATTTCGTCGACAACAAAAGGCAGTGACCGATCCCCTCAGGTCTCCATTGTCGGTAAGACGTAAGACACTCATGGACGAAAAACTCTGCTACAGTGTTTGTGACCATCGCAGCACTTCGGTAGCCCGGCTGGTTTTTTGGTAGCGGTTTGCCCGAACATCGGCGCTTTTGCCCCGCAACCCACGGCCAACGGCCACTCCACTCACGAGGAAGGCATGGCAAAGTGACAAGCCTAGTGATGAACTCAATCAACCCTTAAATTCAAACAAAAACATCTCTCATGTTCTTTTCTGTTAAAAATATTTTTAAAAATCTTTGTCGACTTAAAATTAATAACATGACATCATTGACGGTTTGGAGTCTGATTTTTCTACTTCCAGCTTTTCCTGTTCTAGAATTGAAAGTGGAAAATTTTTCCTTGGCAGATTGAAATTCTGAAATTATCCAAATAATCTCGGTTGACTGTCAATGGTTAAGATTGAGTCGTGTTTTTAGTATGACCAATTGACACTTTTTGTTTGTACTTGTGGTCGGATCGAAGTCGTTGCTGAGTCTCGGGAGCTTTCGTCGGTGTTCAGTATACCTAATACCTATACATGCTTTTACGCAGACATTTGAGATCGTATATACACGAGAGAAAGATCAACCGCCCCACCCACGCCCACCGCGTCGCAACCTGTTCTGCTCCTCCCGTCGAGCAGCGGTTACAGGTGCCTCCCGGAGGCATTCCTCGTCCTCGCCTGCCGCTTCTCCACTTCTCTCCGGGAAGCAAATTCTTCTCCGGGGCTCTCTGAGGCACGTCACGCGGCAAAAGAAAAATATACTCTCGCGAATTACGAGAAAATTGCTTGGACCTACTGAGAAATTAATTCACCATCATTTCACTTAGTCTGCCTCTTTTTTTCCTTCGAGTTTCGCCAAGTTTTTGGTGAAATCTTTGCTATTTCATTGTTATTTATTTATTTTTTTTTTTTCAAATTGACATTCTATGCATCGTTGCTTCATTTTCTTCAAATACACACAACCACTGAAAAATCAGTGATTATGCAGCTTTACATGCTGGATTAGATAAGAAATCAATATTTATGATGGTTGTGTAAGAGTATACATATAACGTTTTGTATAAAACGTATAAAAAGTAATTTATAATTCTGTAATTGAAACGCAAACGTGAGCAATAAAGTAAAGTCAATAGTGATTGCGGACGCTTGAGCAGGTTTCTTTTCAGAAAACGTCACTTCCCGCAAATTAAGACAGTTCAGCTTTTTCGTCACTGCTGTAGGCAAATCGCATAAATAAGTCGTTCTTGCAGAATTACGAGTTTTATTTCAGACGGATACAACTTCCGTTCGATGTCTTGAATCTTGAGCCGCTTTACAAGACCTGTTTTCCGAATGAATTAACAATAATACTGGACTAGATTTGTGGAATAGGATGTATTCGATGTATACACCACGTTTCTTCTCTACATTGTTGCTTTTTGAGTTTAAAGATCACTCTTCGCAAAAAAAAAACCAGGTCTAAAAAGTCGAAAAAGTTATCCTTTCAACTTTAGCCGATTGTTTTTACCTTCATCAGTTCATAAAAAAAGAAGGCAGTATAAATTATATTTCTAGGTAGTTGTAAGGCCTAAGAAGCGTAAAAGGTGCGCGATCACGCGTGTGAATGTACTTTAACGTCGCAACCTATATACACCCACGCCTCTCATCGAGGACCTGTTTCTCTTTCGGCCTCGTCTCAGCGCGATCTCAAATATTTCTTTTTTTTTCTACCGCCCCCTTCCAGCTTCACTTCGCTCCGTTTACGAGGCCCCTTTAAGTTTTACGACGGTTATCAACGGCCCTTTCTCTCGTCGTCCGACGACCGGCATCAGGAATCGAAAGAAGCGAGCAGATAGGGAGACCGACGTTGAAAAGGCTGATGATATTGATGAAAGGGGTGGGGGAAGGGCGGAGGAGGTAAAGTTTGAAAACTCGTTAAGAGAGACATCGGCAGACCGACCTAATTAGCCCAGCGATCTTTGATCGAAAAGAGAGACCGTCAAGTCTCTCGAATCCACAATTCATGATCGGATCATTAACGATTCTCGAATATAGATCGCGCCGCGATCGATCTCTTCACGTAATTGGTCAGTGGACCAATCCTTGGACACGTGCGTTTTACTTCGCCTACTCAAAATGTCACTTTATCGTAATTGAGAGGCATCGTATTATTCAATCGTTTCTGAACTATAGTTTCTCTCCTCCTTTCTTCAAAAATCGATATTGATTTGGAATCAATAAATCATTAGCTATAACGTCGGAATAACGTTCATTTGAACGTTTAGAATTTAAACCACATGACTTCCTTGCAGCTTTACGTCACCATTACACAAGAAATGAATCATTGATATCGATTTGCGGCGCGGCGGCGGAAGGACGTGCAATAAATCGAAGTGACGTCGATCGATCTTTTCACGAAAGCGGAAGGCGACTAGAACGTTGGACAGAGTTTAAATTACTCGATCGTCTGGACGGGTCACTTTTTTTTATATCAAGCTTCGCCATAAGTCATCGATCACGCGCTTCATCTTAAAGGAAAAGAAGCGTCGAATTTTACCAAGTGGCGTCTTGGGAGTGATAAGTCAGCAATCTGCGCGCGTAGAACATAAAGTACAAACCAGGAATGGCCGAACGTCGATTTCCGCTCTTATTAGGACCGAGTTGAGGATTTTCTTCGAGCCAAGCCTTTTGCGTACTGGAGAACGATCATTAACTGCTCCAGTGATCTCGTAATATCGACTACTGTGCGTAGATTTGCTCAAGGCTCTAAACCTGGGACTAGGATTGCAACTGTTCGTTGCGTTCCGTTGCGCACGAGGAAATTGCCGGTACGCCGTTTGCCGGTCACCACGTGCCTCCTACGCATGGATTATTAATGATCGACCACGTGTTCAACAACAAGATCAACAACTGATCATTAAAAAACGGGGGTCTTGGCATTATTTCATTTTTATGTCTTTTCTTTTTTTTCAATTGTATCGAGTCGGAACACTTTCTCGGGGCTTGTGTATAAAACCAAGAGAGCTGAGATGCAAATTTCATCAACGAAAATATTTCCTTGATATCAACCACATTGTAAACTAATTTATTCATTGCCATCTGGGACTTTAACTCTTTAAAAAAAGTCTTTTTTGCTGTCGGCAGATCAGAGAAGAGTGACTCACTCTCAACCAATTTCGTTGAATATTTCGTTGGGACGTTAGATATCAAATAATAAAAGTGGTAAAACACGATTTGCGTCACCTGTTGCTCCTGATTAGCATAATCATTTTGTTCGACACGGCAGATCAATTATCATTTGCTTCCAGACAATTCCAGGAATAAGGACGATAGGTAGCGAGAAGAAATCTCACATGGCAATAAAGAGAGATAAAAGTGGATCCACCTGATTAGTACAGTCGTGCCGTCGATATAAACCTGAATCTCGATTCATAATTCGAATCCCGTTTAAGCGTTTTTGAGATGAGCCGCTGATTCTTCTTAATGGCGGTCAATACGTACATGGTGAAATAACTAGAGAGCCCGAACCGAATCTTTGATTTATTTGATCAAACATTTAAATTTTAAATAAACACTCTCTATCTTCTATAGGTGTTTCTATACTTCTATATGACGAATTACAGCTACAGGCATTAAATTAAACTTGGAGAGAGAAATTCCTTGTTGCAGATGTAAGAGCATGAAAAATTATGATTGAGTAATGTTCCTGAACAATTTATATTGTGAGAGACTAGAAAGAATTATAACTTTATCACCAGCATCTTTGGAAAGTTCGCTACTACTTTTTTCCAACTTGTTTATTTCTCAACAGAACAGTTTATCCTCGGGAGATCGTCTTTTTTTTACTCTTTGCCGCCGCCCGCTGCTCAGCCGATGACAGTTCAACGTCTATAAAACTTACTTTTTTCCCATTCCATCATCTCCTTCGTTCGTTGTATTCCCCAACGTGTTATAAACGATTCAACTTCCAATTCCGGAATATTTTTTGATCAGGTCATACGGAAACATTTATACGGCTAACCTAAGATAGTGATTCCCAGAAAGCCTTTTAAGTTTCAAAACCATTCTTCTCAGTTGGAGATTCTTGGCTAGCTATTCAGCAACGCTGCAAGACAACTCTAATTATAAAGATCCTCTTAATGTGTGCAATGTATGATAATATAAAATTAATTTTGATTTCAGAACGGATTAGGCGGCAGTACGGTGGTGGCCGGAGGAGTAGTAGGCGGCATAGGGGGCCCAGGCGGCGGGTGCCGCTTATCCTCGATGACGATGGCCGAGAGCGCCGTGGAAGACGCCGCCGCCGCACCACCAGGTCCGGCGAAGCCGCCACCGCCTTCCTGTACGAACAATAACACCCTAGCCGCGACGGCAAATCGCAACCATCGAAATCAGCGCAAGAGGAAAGGGCTCTCCCAAGTCCTAGACATCCTGCAAGCCCACCGAAGTTCTCCCTTGGTGCCCAAGTGCGCCAGGTACGACGAGACAACTCTCCCATCCGAAGAAGAGGAAGATGTCTTCGGTTCTCCAAGATCCTCTACGAGTTCAATCCTCGATAGTCCAGGAAACAGTTTCTTGCCATTGAGACAGAAGGAGGAGAGTCTCTCCCCACCAGTGTTAGATCCTGGAGTCAACTCACATCTTCATCACTACTCTCATCACGCGAACATCTCCCAAAGCCGGCATCATCATCATCACAACAACAACAACAACAACAACAATAGCAATAGCAATAACAACAATAACCATCAACATCAGCATCAAAATCATCCGAGTCCGAACCATTTTTATTTAAATCATCCGAGTCAGAACCATCTACATCAGCATCACCAGCAGCAGAATCATCTGCACAATCAAAATAATCATCCAAGAGCTATTCCCATCTATACTGGGTGTGGTTGCGCTCATTGTGTAACATCTCCAATGTTAATTCCTTCGCCAACATCACCTCTAACTCCCTTGACGCCTCTGACGCCTTTGACTCTCACACCTCTTACACCCGTCTCACCGTCGTCATGCAGTTTCGAACATTATCTGCACACCAAGTACTTGCCCGACATCACACGGAAACGGAGTCACTCAGATTCGGATGTTCCTGGATGGGAAAAGAGGCCACATCTGAGAGATTCGACACCGGTTTCACATCCTCTTAGAAGCGGTTCTCTCGAGAGTGACACGACGAGTCCACAGGAATCACCTCTAGACCTTTCGATGAAGAACCTTAGCCAGGGCAGACCAGCAGCATTGCAGCTCTTACCTCCTGGTGTCGTTACCAGAGGTTCTGTTAGCGTTCCAGTTGTCAGAGGAGATGTGGCGTCACCTACTACCAAGGAAAGTGTCGCAGTCAGGTATAACCTTGAAGTTTCTCCAGTTGTTGAAGAAATGCCTCCGGGAGCAGATGTTGCTTTCGTTTGTCCAGTTTGTGGGCAAATGTTTAGCCTTCATGATAGACTAGCGAAACACATGGCATCCAGACACAGGAGACAGGGACCTCAGGATGCTTCAGCGAAAGCTTATCTTTGCGATGTCTGCAATCGTAGTTTCGCGAGGTCTGACATGCTTACAAGGCACATGAGACTACACACGGGAGTGAAGCCCTACACCTGTAGAGTTTGCGGACAAGTGTTCAGTAGATCTGATCATCTCAGCACTCATCAGAGAACTCATACTGGGGAAAAGCCATACAAGTGTCCGCAGTGCATTTACGCTGCTTGCAGGAGGGATATGATCACGAGGCATATGAGGACTCATACGAGGTATCATGATGTTCAGACACCGAAGACTGAACCTGGTGCTGGTCCGGAAAGCCCCACATACTCCCAGGGAATGGCGTCGCCTTCTACAATCAAGACGGAATGACGATCGCCAGCAGGATGATCTCAAGGATCTTAGATATGGAAGAGGAATTTTTTCACACTCCGAGAAACTCTGAATTTGCAAGTTTCATTTGCAAGAAATCAGACGGTTCTTCATGCTCAAACGTTTTGAGAAAGAAAGCCTTTGGAGGTTTGAAAGATTGTCAGTTTGGGAAAGCTCTTCTAAGAGATCGACATTGTAGAATTGAGCGAGATTAGGAAGACTGACACCTTTCGATTGAGAATCGAGAGTTACGACTAGGGGTACCAGATTTTGTCCTAGCGGTTGGAGTTTAAATTATTGAAAGTTTGCATAATCAAAATATTGAAGAATTTCTGGTGACCCTAGCACTGCCTGTCTATCGACATCATGCGTTCGTCTTCTGAAGGCAGTGTCAAACAGTATTATCGTATTGTATCTCCTTGTCTTACTTTCATCTTCAATCTCTCTGTTACTCATTGTTCTTTTAATTGTTCTTTTTTATTGTTACTACCGTCATTTCTGAGAGAATGCGTTTGAGACCGAATCTCCTTTCTCTTACATTTGCGCGATCGATTCTTCTTTCAGCGTACAGTCTACGTACTTACTTAATCTTATTCGTAATACGCGTACTTCCACCTTCGAACCTGTAGGCGATTGACTAGCTGTACAGGAAACTTTGCCGCTCGTAAAAGCAAACTGAAAGTCAGAGTAGAGCCGAAGGATACATTTCTTGTCTTAGCTTGAAGCTTTCTTGTCTTCCGATACATCTCTTGTGAAGAAGAAATGCACCAGTAAGATTACAAAATTATGCTTGTGGAATGTAAGCCGAGCAGAAAGTTTCTTAACGAATCCTCCCACCGATATTCCATTGCAATTGATATAAATACAATTCTGACTGAATTTGCTTTTGATGAGCGGAAAATCGCTCTCTCTCTCTCTCTCTCTCTCTCTCTAAAACTGAATATTAATATTATTTTACAGTTTTAAAAACAAGGCATTCCTGCTTATATGGAAACGGTGCTTAAGATTTAGTGTTAATATCCAAATTGGATGTCGCGCGATACTCAAATGTCCTAGCCGTATCCGATTGTATTATTCCTCACGAATATTCTCTCTCCTTTTTAATTTTAATTTTCATACTTTTGCGTCACTAGTTGGCTTCGGATACGGCTTGGTAATAGGGAAAATATATTTACATGTGCCAAATTTTCACGGTCAGTCTCGGATCATTCTACCCTTCTTTTACCGCTATACATCGTTTTTTGACTCTACGATATACTTGGGTGTGTTGAGTGCCATTCGGGCTGTACTTTGCTACCTTCGTTAACTATTTTCTTCGTCTTCCGTCATATCATTAGAATACAAAATCACAAGTCTTGGAATTACAATTCACTTGATTTTTAAATAGGTTTTTAAATTCAATGTTACCGAGTGTAGCAAGGTTGCTCAAAGTTCCCAAAAGAATTCAATAGTCTAATATAAAGTATCTTTATGGAAATCCAGTGCTTCAGTTGAAGGAAATGTTTATAAAACATTAAAAATTTAAAATGTAAAAAAAAGGCTCTGGTTTTTCATTCATAAAAATGTGCCGCTCAATCTTAATAGTAGATACGTCGATTTTCACTTTTTCTCAAATTTTCGATTGTCCGAAATTGAGGAAAACGTTAAAAACACTTATTATTGTTTTCACCAATAATAGAGCGAGGGAGTAAATGAGGAAAGGGAAAGGAAAAGAAATGGAGAATCTATGTTTCAAACAATGATTTCTTATCCGAAAAGATGTGAATTTCAGATTTAAGTCGAGCGAATTACGCTCAGTGAGGAACATTTAAAAAGTTAGCAAAGGAAAAACGTACCTGCATAAAAAAAGAAACTGAAGTTAATGCATACTACAATCGTGCAGTAACTCTGTACGCTTACTAGAAACTAGTGTTATTATTAGTGACGTTATTGCTATTTCTATTATTATTATTAATATTATTACCTTAGGAGCGAAAATCGTCAATTAAATTGTACTTTCGAAAAAAAACCTGTTAGGTGAGTTTTTGTAAAAATGGAGGTCACTAATCATGCAGGGCATGATTTCTAGTAAAAAAAGAACATTTTTCTATTAGTATTTGATTCTTTAAAAAAAAAGAAACCAGTCAATTATCTTAGGAGATTGAGGACCAATTCCTATATCTATGTCCAAAGGACGTTAAGTTATGTATTCTTTTTTTTTTTTATTTTTTTTTATTTTATTTTTTTAATTTCTTCTTTGGTTGTTTTGTATGACAATTCGTTAGAGATGGAGCATGTTGGTCTCCCTTAAATTAAAAAATTATCGTGAAAAGATATTATAAAATATTTGGATATTTTGAAGGAGTGAATGATCGACTTTACCCTCTGTGAGACTTGATCCGCTGGACAAAAAACGAAATAGTACTTGAATTCTGAATGACTAAGTGATCCAAAAATAGAATATATTTTTTCTCGCCTTTGTGGTTTGAAGGGTTCTTGACAGAATAGTTTTACAAATTAGCAAATTAAATGTTTATTCTTTCACTTGAAAAATTTTTTAACTTCGTATTTTGCTTAGATTTTCTTAAGATAAACTATTCAGATCACATTTGCTCTAAACTACTTTCTAACTTTTATTTTTGGATCACTCTTTTCTACACTCCGAACATTACAATTGTATGTATACTCAAAACAGTGATGTTAACCTTGTTAGATTGTAAGTTTTGAACTGAAAAGCTTGTTTTATCATAGAAACTATAGATATTGTTAGGATTGAGTCCATGACATGTGAGGCTAACGTCACTGTGTCCAGAGTCGGATAACTGTATTTTTATACTTCGAGATTGTTGTTATTTTAATGGTGTTAAGCAAGGTGTTAAGCGCTTAAGACACAGAGAGTGATAAATGTTAAAAGAGCGAAAGAGGGAAATTTCGAAAATAATATTTTTTTGCTTAATTTCCTTTCTTTGCTTGCCAAGCCGCTTGCCCTCTTATTCTTTGATCCAAGGTCCGAGGTTGGTCGTCGCGGATGAGGGTAAATTGTTCTCTATTCTTCTTTATTATTTTTTTTTTTTTTTGGAAAGTTATAGGCAGATCGTTATTGTTAGAAATGTTATAATGTTGATAACAGATGATACGGGTTTCCGACCAATCCTCAACACCTTCGAGCTCTTTCCGCATACGAGAAGTACAGATCAGCCTCAAACTGAGCGAATCTCCTATGTATATCGATCTGAAATGTCGAATTTACATTTTGTAAGAAAACGATCAGAGTCAAGATGTGAACACAAAAATTTATTTAGCGGTTATCGTGCCAGCTAATCCGTTCTTGTAATTATTAATACTTAGCCATCAGTACGATACAATAATATAATGATTACTATTTCTATTATTATTATTATTATTATTATTATTATAATTACTTATTACTATTATTATTGATTAGTTACGTTGTTAAGTGATTAATCAAATTTAACGCTTCTATTATTTATTTTGTTATCCCATTCATGAGTCGCTCTCCACTTTCTCAGTTCTGCTCATTCCCCAGTTATTATCCTATCTTCGTTGATCCTCGTTCACAATTAATTAAAATTGAAAAAATCATTGACCCTCTTGCGAGATGTTAAGAGAGGCTTTGCGCGCATTTATCGTACTTTCATTGCAAAGCCTTATTTGTTCTCTATTTTGCATGGCATAAATAGACTTTTTACTTCTTTCTGTTCTCTATTTGATTTCAAGAATCTCGTTTTCAACCTTTCTTGTCAAGGAAGGCAACTTTAAGTTAAAAAGATCCTCGTTCAAAATTATATACATGATTTGTTTCATTTTTGTAATATTTAAAGAAAAATTTAAAAACTGAAGGAATCGAACATTTTTGAGGATCCCTTGTATAAATGATTAATAATTATTATTATCGACGAGATTGTGTATGTTAATTTATAAATTATGTTGTGTTTACGAATCACGCAAAAATATAAAAATATAATTTTTTGAACGAAATTTGATTTTTTATTTAGTTTTACCCTGCATGTGAGCCCCTATGTTTATTTTTAATCAGTTTTGTTATTTTAAAATGTAATATTATTCAGAGTTTTTTTTATAAAAAGTAAAATAGAAATAAAAAAATTAATAACTTGATAATATTGTGCCTTTTGAAGAATCCTCGATTGTTTCTGAATACGAAAAATTGAAATTATCGAAATTAATCGAAATATCATCTTATGGCTGATAAGAAAACTGAAAGTGATTTTATGGTTGTTGAATAGTTTTGTGTGATATTGTATGAGATTGAAGGTGAAAAAAATCAGAGGAAAATTTTTGAAGCTTTGCCAGATGTCTGTAACATATCCCAAATTACTAGATGTATGTTTGGTGAATTTGTATGTTATATATTGCTTACACACATATATATACAGGGTGATTACTTATAAAAAATTTGTAAAAATTCTTCCAATTTAAAAATATGGAATTATTTTTTTATAGAAAAACATGTTTTCAAATTATATAATCTAATAAAAAGCTTATGTTTAGTTTAATAAATTCCAATTTATAAGTCTGTGAAATAATTATTATTTCTTCAATAATTTTTTAAAAATCCTTATTTTTAGATAAGTATTCATAAACAACGTGATGTAAAAATTATGGATTATAGACAATAATATTGCACTTCTTTACTAATTTTTCGCGCAAAAATCGTAACTGCATGTTTATATATGTTGATGTATAACTACCAATGCAGTAATTCTGATAACTAAACACTGTGAATAAATATGTTATTTTATATAATTACATTTCATATTTCATATGTGCATTGAACAATTTCTATATGTAGGCACACGAAATAGAAAGAACTATTAAACCTGAAGTGTTCTTAAGGAGTGTGGACTTGAGATTTGATATTTAAGAATAAATAGTCTCGCGATGAGTTAATTTCTTGAGGACGGGGAAGAGATCCCACGGTTTTGATCTCTCATGGGAAAGACTTTCGTCTAAATTTTCGAGGTAGTCTGGAGACCTCAAAAATTCGGGGCATTTCTCGGTTCAGGCAAGGGGCACAACGTTTGGGATTTACCATGGTCACGCATCGCGTTCCTGCGGTGTAAAGTTTTGTGACGTTTTTCTGCGGTAGCTAACAACCGCAAGCTTGGCCGTTTGCATGAGAAGATTCGGAGGAGAGAAGATTTACTATGGAAAATATGAAAGAACCCAGAAAAAGAAAGACGAATCATCGAAAGAAATTATTGAGTTCTGACGATACGCCAAATTGTCCAAAATTGACTAAAAAACTAACAAATATAAGTTTTGCAGTAAATTTTATACTGGCCCAACATTTTGTTAACCACTAATTTTTGTGATGAAAGATAGTATTTAAGTCGTCGGACCGATTATTTAACAACTTGAAATCATTAAAAATTTTAAGTGATTTCAAAGGTTTTCGTGAAATTTTTTTACGCCATTTGTTTTTCTTCTTAAAAAACTTCAAGTCACTCAAAAGCCTTTCGAGACATTGCGTTACACCACTTTTTTAAGATAAGATCTTTAATCTTATCTTTAAAGTTTAAGATTAGTTAATTACTAAATTAATTAAAGTTTCAGTTCAGAGTAATTATTTTTAATAGAGATAAAATGTTACTTGAAATACCTTGCATTTTCAAGTATAAAGTTATAACAGTATTTCAGCCTTATCTCACTTATCTACGAGTTCATAAACGATGGATAAAGACCTAGATCTAGATGGTTCTCCATCCAACGAAGCTGCTGTTTCTCTCACCTTCGACCTGTGTAGAAACACCATATTCATTGTATGTGGGATTACCGTTATGATTTGCCGCATTGAATGTCGATCGCTCAAGTAATGTTATGGTATTGAACTCACCGTGACAGGAAATCTATCTATACTATTAATAAATGCCTATTCAATATCGTAAATTGACCATCAAACATTTTTATAAAATACTATTCAACATTCTTACGTCATCAGTATATTCTATAAAAGTATAAAAAAAAAAAAAGTCATAAATGATTGTTGGAAGCTCCAATTAAAATAGGAGCCAGACAAGGACCTGATATACTACCTTCGAAATCTTGAAGTTGATATATTTGTAAAAATGTAGCTTCTTTCCAAGAAATCTAAATAAGCTGTACGTATTCCAACTTGAAATTAACTCCCCAGTCTAGAGTCATTTCGTAATCCATTAGTCTTCCATTCACTGGACGCATGACATCGCAGTTTATGGTCATCACGTTCAGGCAATGTCAACATTTCGTAGGTCGTTCCCACTAAAAGTCGTGATATCTTCCTCAGACTCAAGAAGCATCGAGATATCACGTTTTTATCACACTGAAGACGTGATGAGGCTATGATATACTAGGAGAGTATCTGAGTGACGTGCTGTGACAAGACTGCTGACCGTGCAGGTCAGCTACCTCATTGCTGATGTTTCTTTCGTCGCTTATTCTCCCTCATGGATTCTTAATGAGATGCGACACGTCGTTGAATGAATTCTAGAGGGAACATGTCTGATGATGAGCTTAGGGCGGGAAGATATACAATTGCAATCTTGCTTGCAGCTTGAATTGCAGTGGGTCTGAATAGTTTAGTGACCATCCCACTTTTTCGAAAGTAAATTGCGTATATTCTTTCGTGGAAGTAACTGCTGTTGTTGTTTAACTGCCGTTCTTTAACTTTCTTCGATTTCTAAAATTGTTTCATGCTATCTAAGAGAGTAATCATCTCAGAATAAAAGTGTAACTCTTCAGTATATTTTATTGTCTGCGCTGTATTGTTTGAATAGTCAACTTTGGCTTCATGCTGAATTTATATGTTGTAACATATACTAAATGTTGAAGAATTCCAGAATATTTTTATGAAAAATCTATGTACAGCACAGTTGGTTAAACGCCTTCTGTGCATAAGTAGTTGACAAGTGCAGGTGCTTATACTGCACTTGTTTTCGGGTACATCGTATGCGTGTCTCGTTCTCGCACGAAATGTCGACGATTTATCGATCGCTTGACTTTCAACGATCGCTGGCGGTTCGATTTTTTTTTATTATGTGCCTCGATCGCACTGCAAACGTCGACGCACGCGCGTCTTAAATACGTACGTTACGTACATACGCAGAGAGGCTGATAAATTATTGGCACGCCATGCGCGAAGCACAGCAAAAAAGCTCAGCGTAAGGCCCATTAGAAATTATAAATCGCAACTGTGGCAGCGAGGCCGAGCAGCTACAGTCCAGCGGTATTTTTTGCTCTAGGGATCGGTAAACGGTTGAACGAGTTGTACTGAAAATTCTGCTCGTGAATGCTCTGCTCGAACCACCCACGCCTCTTTCGGTACCTTGTTTCAGAATCTCGTTCACAGTTATGCCACTTCTTATTGAATCGAGATCGTATTTTCGTTTCATCGGAAATTCAATTTCAGTTGACGAGCTCTCCAATCGAAAAAATGATAAAAAGTCGCTTTTCAGATGGAAAGAATATCGACCACGATTTAAAGTTCAAATTTTATTCCTCTTTTATTTTTGTCTTTATTACTTCGAGATTTTTTCTTAAAAACCATTTTTTTTTTAAGTTTTTAAAAAGTTACCTTTTTCTGGAGAATTATATATCCATTCCAATAAAGGTCTGGTCGAATTGAAAGAAAATAGGTATTGTGAAAGAATTTTTTTGTTATCAGGAGATTGTGAAAGTTGATTCATAAATCAAGTGGAGACTGTATCGCACGAGAGTAAAATACTGCAACAGTGTAGGTACTCTCACATCCGCCGCATCCTTTAGCAGGAGGTCAGCAACAACGAGAGCGACGACATTACGCATCTTCAGTTAGTCCCGAGTTTGTCATGAATGACGATTTATAGCTGCCATGCCAGGTTCTCAATGGGGGCTCGGAACCCGCTTCGGACATGTAAGGAGCCGTGTCCATGCAACGTTATCGAATGCGCGGGTCCGCGTTATCATCACGTGCAACACCCGTTCCGCAATTTTCTCCGATTAGTCTACCAACTACCCACCGTAAATCTTGAAAAAGTGATTATATGCATTCCTCGAAGGACGAGGCGATATTTCAATCTGGAGCGATTTTAACATCTTATCTTCGTCTCCCTGGTCCTAAAATATGTGTAAAAAGAGTTCAGAGATCATCAAAAGTGAAGAGAAAGTCACCACCATAAAAATAAACGATTTGACCGTTTCTAAATTATAAAATGCGTATTTGCATCTTTTTCGTTGTCTAGGCCCGAGGCTGCCAGGGCGTGTTCCAACTGCAGGACGGAATGCCTTCCTTCTCTTGTGAGATTTACTACATCATCCTGAGCTGCAGCCTCTTGGAATGCTGGCCTGTCCACGACTTGTCGCATCCGTACGTGGATATCGACGGAATACGAGAATTCGATTAGACAGCAGCACTAGTCGCGCGTTCTTTTCTTTCTACGATAAAGGAAAAACAGCCGCCATGCGCGAGAAAAATAACACCGTCCAAGTTTACTGGACACGTAAATAAAAGCGGTTCCAGCTGGACACAAAGAACTTCATTATTGTTATCACCAATGAGCATCAATGAGAAAAAAGCCGATACCATTCATTTTATTGAACGAAATCTGTATCTTGAAGAATTTAGTGAAATCGATTTCTCGGGTGAAAAATAGCTGATTTAAAAACTCGTCACAAAACTAAATGAGGACGCATTTCGAAAAAAAGTTCAGCAGAAATTCTTTCCTTCTTCAAAGTCAGTGCTCTGATTCTCCCTCACAAATCAACGGTTGGTAGTTAAAGCAAGTTTTGCATCTCAACATCCGACTTATTTCTCGTCGCCTTTCATACGAATGGTTTCATCTGGTACTGCGTTATAATCAGTCCTTACGCCCACACTAACGCGACAAGCATAAATAAGGCTTAGAGTTCTTCTTTATCATTGATAATAATACTGAGCTGATGGTTCCTGTGAAATCTCTCGTTATTCTCTTTTTTTTTATTATTCTTTCTTGTAGTTTTGTTATTTACTTTTCGACAATTGGCGACATTCAAAATTTGCACGCTCTGAAGTAGTCTAAAGAAGAATTTGTCAGCATGATGGAGTAGATTCGAATAAAATAATTGATTGTGTGAACTTTTGATAGATTTATTTACAAAATATATTTTGCTTCTTCATATTATCTATATTTCGAAACAGTTTCTGAATAATTCGTTTGCATTCTAGTTTTCGGAGTAGATGCTTAATTGCCTTTAATTAAGTCTGTAAGCTATATTCTAGAAAGTCGATGGCAAGGTTCGTTAATGTGATTCTCGGGATAGGATTCGAAAATATCTTGCCCCAGTTTCGTTTGGGGTCAAGCATATCACGATTACTTGTCAAAGTATGAAGCCTCTTTCATGACAGTTTCGTGGAGGGCATTTTAATAATTGAGACACCGTCAAAATTAATTTAGTTGATATACGTCTACGTTTCCAAACGCTGTATTATACCAGCAGATACGAATAATTTAGCTTGCTGATTAATAAGAGACAAACTAAAATTGAACCAGTGACCCAGGTCGCGATCGTGATCAGTCACGTGTATGTATGTCGAAAGAGAACGAATTTCTTGATTAATAGTCAGGAAATGTGTGTTCGCTATGTATTGTCTATATTATATCTTTATATTTGTGAATTGTGATGTAATTAATTTATTATTTATTATTTTCCATATCTGAAAGCAGCGTAAGTTTACGTCTCAATTAATTAAACAATAAAAGCTATAATGAAGTCTGTAAAGTCTAAGAAGCCTGTAGGTATTGTTTCGAAAATGTCATGTTCAGACTCGAGCTTTAGAGTTTTATTCAACCATACACTCCTGCCGTTGATTAAATTTCAATGAACGAGATTGTTTAAAATTTCAACCTATTATTGTTTATCAATGCGGAAAAAGTGGCTGAAGTGGCCATTGTTGAGCGAAAATTGAATATCTCAATAATAAAATTAAGTTCAATTACCTTTTATTACGTAAAATATTGCATAATATGTTCTGAATTGTATGAAACACCCATTAAGCTTTAACAGTTGAATCAGTGACGTCAATATTTAACGTATATATTCATCAATAAAACTTAAAGAGAGCAACTACCTCTATAATTATGTCGGACATTGTATATTGGAATCACACATTAATAAACGGAAAATTGTAAAAAAATATTAATTTCATTCAAATTGCACTTACTAGATTTATAATATTTATCTGGGTAAGCTTAGACAAATAAATAATATTCAGTTATATATACAAAAGCATATTCTCGAACCTTTATGTTAATTGTTTCTTCCGAACAAATTTATGGAGTCATCCTACCATTACTATGCTCGCTTATTTTATAAATTACGGTTCTAAGTAAGTGCGAGATTACAACATTCAATTATTTTCTTAATCTCAATTACAAAATTAATGCAATGTCACGATACTCATTCACTTCACATTTATAATTTCTTCAAGGCACTTATGAGTTTCCCCTTGAAAGAGGAAACGAATCTGTGTACTAATGCTGCAAATTGAAGTAAAGGATTACTCGATTAGCATACAAATTGAAATAAAATGCAGTTAAAAATACACAGTAAGGTGTACGATCGTCGTATTATCATAATCAGCACCATTAAATCTATGGAATCGCTGCAAACTTGTGGATTTGTTTGTTTATAAAATTAGTATACAAATCCGGAGAATTTTCCAAGCCCTTCACAAAAATAGAGATAATTAAATGAGTTTTATAATATGTTTATAAATGGTCTATTTAAATTAATTAATTTCTCTTTTACCTAAAATTTCTAATATGAAATTCTTTATTACTCTCACTGGTTTCATGGTTCTTGGAAATTTGCAAGTTTGTGTCCACTGGGGTTTGTTGTTGATCTGACATAAACACAATCGTCCGACCTGTTGGGGTCCTTGTAATCAGTTAAGTTTAGAATTTCGACCGGAGAGGTGCGGGAGTGATTGACTAAAATTAAAGTGTACAAGTGTTAGTGAAAGTAAAAGTGAAAGTGTTAAGTGTATAAAAGTGAAAGTGCCAAAAAAAGGATTATCAAGAGGACGAGGTTCGGGGAACATCATAAAAAAAGAAGGTAGATATTCAATTATCAGAAAAGTTATTTAAGTTTAAATTCAATAGTCTAGTTTAACTAATGAAAATTTTATTGTTTCAGAAATAATGGGGCATCGGTAAGTGATTTAAAAAATATATTTAGGTCCGTCAATATTAATTTCTTAATTTGAAATACTGCTGATCTTGCCTGAACTTCTAATGGGCAAAAAGTTCAGACTTTGAGCTTCACAAAAGTTTCAATTGCGAAGAGTACTTTTCCCCTTTTTCTTATATAGAGTGCTGCCAATCTATCTAATGAATTTACCCATTAGAGATTAGGTGTGCGTCAAAGCAATAACATTTATTGAGTCTCGAGTGTAGAATGTCGAGACACGAGTTTGCTGATTTTGTTCCGACGAGGACTAAGAATTCTTAGACTCGACCTGTTCGACCTAACATACAAGGTAACACACTTGGCCAATCTATATAAAACATTCGTCTTCCAACTCTTCACTACCAATCTTGAAACGATCCTAAGATAATGTTCCTTGCACTTCGACATCAAGTTTTTTTACTGACAATACCACATATTAGCACATAATAGTTGATTGCAGAAGAAACTTTAAGATGTGTTGTGAAATTTTAACAAAAATAGAATTGTATTGCGCCTATGAATATGAATTGAGTTACCATTATGCAAAAGTAAAATGAAAGATATTAATTATTATTATTATTATTATTATTATTATACATTTGCTCGCATTGAAAAGAATGACTTAAGGATTTTTCATAATCAAATGTTCCCGTTTCAAAGAAATCATTAAAGTTCATAATGTCTCTCATCTGAAACACCTTGCATCAATTCAGAATCTAAAAAACAACTCGGTAAACTGGAAATGATCTTCCATGAAACACTAACATTTGTGATTGAGAGGCAAAGTGTTAGTTACACCTTAGTCGAGATCGCATTTTCCTGTTCCGCTCTTCTCTGAAAAGAATTACAAGCTCTGCTGCAGGTGAGCTCTGCTTAGAAAAGAAAAGAACTATTTAGTAGTCCTGACTCGAGATTTTCCCATCAAGTGCAGACTCGTATAAAATGTCAATGCTTAAACCAAAAGAGTCATTAGAGCGGTAATTAAATGGTCTCGAAAAAACATACGCTATTACCAAGAATCCACTTTTCGCAGTTAATTAGAGTAATCAAGTGGATAAAAATTCATTAATTATTTTATTTCGTGTGTCTTGAGACAGGAAAAAATGTATGACATAAAAGTCAAGTACTTGTAAATTATTGTTTATTAAAGTCTCAGATTAAGCTAGAAATTTCGAAAACATTAATGAGGAAGACGAGGAAGAATTCAGTGGCAAACAAAAAATATTCAAGTTATGTAAATTGGAAATAGTGTTTAACTTGATGGAATTCTTCTACGGTTCTGACCAAAAGAAGGTTTCACATTTATCTTCCTGTTATGGTCGAACCACTGGGTCAGTCACCTTATCGGCAATCTACCTATCGCACCCGTATCAGAATCCCGATCGATCTATCGAACCGAATCAAGCCTTTCTGCTGCTCGGATGACCGAACATAGAAACCGCCCTAATGGATCTGCAGGGAATCCGATAAGGTTTTCTGTTATTGTACAAGCAGAATGCAGAAAGTCTCGGATTAATTTTTATTGGATTGGTTTCTTACAAGTCCATAGTGCAATGAATACTCAGATCGTTCAAAAAGTGGAATTTCTTGATCCAACTAGCAACATCCCCGTATTTATTACTATCAAGTTGTTTTCAAAACAAATCAGCAGAACTCATTAAAAAAACCCTAACTTCTTTTAATAACGGTTAATATCAAACCCCAGGTTTCACAGGTAAACCTATTTTATTATTAATATAATTTTCAACCCCTAAATCAGTCAATAATGATCCTGGAGATTATTTTGGGTTTAGCGCTTCTTCGGTGGGTTTTTGAAGGAAGCATTCGGTGAATGTAGAATTTATTCGTTGGTGATTTACAATACTTTATGGTGTTAGACTCAGTGCATCAACAAATAATTGCCAATTAAACGCCGTCCTGGCATCGATCGTCGACTTGATCGCAATTACGAAATCGATGATCGTTGATCGCGACTACTCGGCCTCCACTTTTCTTTTATTCGAATCGACTCCATTTTGAATCTCTAAAAATAGCCACTGTCGTTACTATTCGAACCGAAGTGAGGTATCAATTCCAAATTTGCTAATATACGTAACATATAGTATACATAACGAGTCTTAACTTTAAAAATGTAGATTAGGAACCTTGAACTACATAAAGAAAATTTAGAAAATGATGCATAATGGTGCATCGACATTACGGCTGCCCAAAAATCTTTGGACTAAATTTCCCTAATTTGGACCCTAATTTCCTTTTTTTTTAAGCTTTCCTCTATTTTTTTCTTATCGTCAAAGAAAACGCGATTTTTACCCACGTCTCATGCTTGGGAGATGAAAGAATGGTGGTAACGCCCCCGTCACATTGTGTACTGGTTTGAACCGAGAACGGAATACAATACTTACGCCTTGCTAACATGAATAAATGTTTTTACGATTTGATGTAGGTGTGCCAGCATAAGTCGCACGAACCACCCACAATATGTTTGTAAATGCTTTTCATGTTCCAAAAAAGTCGAGCAGATTCGACGCTCTGGGGTAAAACCCTTAAAAACTCAAATTTTAGTTATTCCTCTAGAAAATATCCAACTTTTTCCCTTTGAGAACACTTTCTGCGATTATATGTGATTTGATGTTTATAATGGAATTTATATTTCTAAGAGAAATAGCATTAGCTTTATATTCTTCTCGGGACATCTTTTCGCCACATATTTCTCATTTTCTTGCCTTCTATCATTACTTACTTATATCAGGTATTAACATCTGCTTTTGTGTGATTTGAAAGATTTTTATTGTCTCCGATACCTCGATCACTCCCTCCGCCATTTATCTGAACAAACGATCGTACCTTGTTGAGGCAAACGATCAGAGAAATGAGTAATCGCATACGCAGAAGAGATGTAGACTATCGATAGTTACCCATTTTCTGTGTCCAATCTAGCTGAATCAAGAGTCAAAGACTGAGTGTTAGTGACTCAGAGAATCAGTGACAAGTTGTTTGAATGTGATAAATGAACATATATAGATTAATCTAATTCGCTAAATCAGAATTAGTTGAATAAGAGGTTTGTAAAATTGGAAAACAATTGCATTTGATGCGAGATTTTCGAGACATTTCGTGACACCACTTTTTTAATATAGGATTGTGGCTAACCATTCATCATCTGCCAAACTCGCTTCCTCTCCTGATTTTCAGTGAAACTGCAGTTCTTCTAACATGGGAACCGTGTCAAACTCCCACGCAGTCTTTGCATTCTCGAATGCCCGAAACCGCAAGTACTTGAATTAACGTGGCAACTAATCTTAGATAACAAACCGCCACATCCTCGTATAATAAGATAATTTATTATCTTCGTTACTATCATCATCATTATTATCATCATTATTATTATTGTATGACTTTACGAGCCGATTGTCGCGCTTGGATTACCATACTCCCCGAGGAGTTTTCTGTATGTTGCTAGGAAGGTGTTCCGAAAGTTTATGTTCACATGAGAGAAAGGAAAGCGCGCAAAGGGATCCGAAGAGTGGGAGGCTATGGAGTACATAAAGAGAGTGACTATAAATCGCGAGGACGAGCGAATAATATAATGCGAATGCGTGGGAGGCTATTGTTCGAGCGCACCGAGTCACGAATGAGAAATACACTATAAATCCAAGTTTCGGCGATGGGCTTACAGAATGACAAGTGATAAAAAAATCCCCTCGAATTTTGCTGATTTCCATATGTCCTGAAGGCAAGGAGCGAGTCAAGGATGCCTGCTTTCTGCATTCTAACCGCAGGTGACTCAGCACTCTGTTGACAAAAATGACCAACAAAAATTAAACCACAATAAAAATAACAATTTTTATGTGTTCATATCGTGACAATAGCCAATGTGTCAGTGTGCACTGCAATTCAGCAAGTTTAAATGAACAGGCAGGTGATACTAGTGGCTGAAGGTCGAAGCAACTGTTCTCCGGATGATTGAAGTTGGTGGGTGGCCCGACTGATGCGGCATGACGTTGGTAATGCTCTCTAATAATGATTACCTCCACCATCGCGCTGAAATTCGATTCCGAGCTATATCTCGAAAATTACGCGTTTCTTTCAGGTCTTATAATGAAAACAGACCTATTACCTGTACATGCTTCCCAATAATTGGCTCATCGGATCACTAAATTTAT
>UCOH01009848.1:0-13387 GCA_900474275.1 Synergus japonicus
ATATATATATATATATATATATATATATAATGGCAATTGCAAATTGATCGATTATATGCATTTACTTAATCAAACGATATTTGCGAATACGTATATGTTCTCTTATGCAAAAGTTTCCATGCGAATGTACTTTGATATAATATCGAAATAGAAATAAATGTATGTAGAACGAGTTATAAATTAACAAGACATTATTTTATTACAAGAAGACTATCTGATCTATATACATTAGGATGTTTATTATAATTAAATTATCAGTGTTGATATATAACAAAAACCGCTGCCGAAAAGTTTAGGTGCATTCATTGTTCTCTATACAATAAATATGGTGAATTTCAATTGTGATAAGTTCAATAGAGAATTGTTTTGATGATGTAAGCGCACAATATGCGGGAATGTTTTTTTATATCACATAAAATAAAAAATTTGGATTGTTAAATATTTTACAAGGGAAGTATTTTCGTACAACGGAAATCGTTCAATTTATTTTAGTAAATCAATTTTCCTCTTTTTGAAAACAATGTTAACAATGTTTTAGTGTTTCAATATCCATCGTTTCTCTGAATTATATCTGAGCTCTTTTCACGAGAGTGACACATCGCAACCACTCTCATATTTTACGTCATTCCACATAAACCAATTTATGAAGTTTCCAATAACTTTTCATCGATTTCTCATTCAGGTAGAACCGATTTTTTTACTATGTGGCGTCGTTTTTAAAATACCGGCTCTCAATCATGAGGCTGATATATTTTGCACAAATGTGTTTTTATAATAATTTTTTTCTTAATACAAAATTCACGTATTTACAATACAATTTTGTATATTTGTAATAAAATAATTGTTATCTAATAAAATTTCACAGCGACGTGGACTACAACAAAAGTCATCCATAAATATCAGAGAGATCACAAGGAAAGAGTATCATTTTACTCTTCCAATATTTTGGTACGAGGTTTATACATTTTTTTTAATACAAAATTCCATTCAAGATGGCGGATCACATTTTCATATTTTATTTTATCACGTTTGTATAAAAAGCACGTAGTCTTTTTAGCATTAATAATTAATTAATTGTCTACATTGTAAAAAAAGTAAGACCAGCTTACTACACATATTATTTTTCTAGATTAGTATTTTCCTACTTCACGATTAGATGGACTGCCTGTTGGTAATGGCCTCGGTAGAAAGAAGACTAAAATGGCGCAGACTATAAAAAATAATTATTAAAATTTGAAAAAGTAATTATTAACCATTTTTTGTATTACATATCTATTTTGTAAAATTTGTGTAGAATAATGTAAAAAGAAGTGAATTCTGTATGAAAAAGGTGTGGATTTGATATGTCGATAATATTCTGGGATGATAAAAAATTGATTTATGGATTGAATAATAATTCGTGATTTAATACCTACCAAGCATTAAGCATCCTATGCACATGAATGCAGCGACGCATTCGGCATTGAGGAGACTTGAAAATGCAAAATTGCCAACCACAGCCGCGAAATTTCCAAACAGATTGACAATGCTGACTGCGGTGGATCTGAAAGATAAAAATACGAAACGATCGTTTTATATGATAATGTTCATAGACCCTCAAAATGGTGCCTTTAACGATTAGTACATTTGGTACAATATTTTATGACCAAACTGAGTTTACGACAAGAACGAATATCTCATGGATCATAATTCTCTGTTCTAAAACCTGCTGTAACGCAAGTTTAGTTGTGATTAAATTGTTTTACGAATTAAAGCTGAATCTTCTTTAGTAAAAACTATATCTACATCTATATCTATATTAAATATGTTTTATGGAATAATTGGTTTAAATTTATGATTGATATACAACTAGAGTTGCTTAAACTAGAAAAAACCTGTTCTTTGTGAATAATTAATAAATTAATTACCTCAATGGTGCCGGTATAACTTCAGCATTTACTGCAATAACAATGTTACCAGCAATTCTCATCGTGACGACTATGGCAGCTAATAATGTTAACATGTATGGTACTACTTGGGCCCAATTTACACCAAAACTACATGTTATTGATACTATAAAGGTGAGAACTGAAACATTAATAAGATCATTAATTTCTATTGATTACAACAAAGAATCTGAAATTTTTATGAAATAAATAAATGAACTGAGTGTAACTCACGCAATATAATTTCTTTCTTTGCTTTACTAGTTATAAATCCAGCGAGAAAGGCAAATCCGACAGTAGACGTTGCAATAATTGTGGAATTAATGTACACTGCAGCTTCAATGTGTGACTGAAATGTGATTAAAAGAAGGAAAAAAGAGTTACGCTCATTTGCAGTGCACACATATCAGATTTAGAATAACGGAATGAAAAATGTCTGAAAAGCTTTTTCCGATTCGATGAATGGAAAACAATGCCAATTATGTAGGAACGAGGAATATGGTTTTTTGAAAAAGTAATTAGCAACTGTATGCGAGGTGCATTGCATTTGTTTCAAGAGTAAAATTAAATTTACCGGTATGCAAGAATCGGACTGGATGCTGTCATTTTGACCAAGATTGGGCATTGGAAATTTAGTTGGTATCAACATTTCGCACATGGTAAGTGTCTCATTTGATGGATATGCAGAACGAAATTTCCTGCCAAAATTGTTCAGCATGATGAAAAGCTGTGGTACCCATAATCTCATCGTGTGTAACCTGGAAGCAAACGTCAGCAGATCATGCGTTGTTTCGCACGCGGCTTGATTTGCGGATTTCGCTAAAATTGAGTCGAATTACTCATGTCTAATTTACATGCGGAAAATGCATGTAAATTAACTTAACTTTCATTTTTTAAGTAAAAATACAACTATATCCTCATACAAGGTTTCGTAAGAGGAAATGAATATTTACATTGAAATAATACTATACCTATAATTAATTCAATATATGGCAAATAATTGATGGTGTTCCATAATACATGGATACAATTACGTATAAATACACAATAATTATGGCATATTAGAAATACATACCATAATTATATATTATTAAAGTTATTTAGCATAGATCAGGATTTAATGAATAATGATACATTTTTATCTAAAATCTGTGAACACTGAAATCGAAATTTCATAAATAAATTTTAATACATTAATATTGAATTCAAGGTTTATTTTTTAAAGTAATGTCCATGTCTTATAATGTTTATGATGTGTATAATTTGCGTTTAATGTGTGATATTGTGATAAGAACACAATTCTCACATGGTAAATTATGTGTAAAAGGAAAAATAGAAAATGAATAATATTTTTACAAAAATGTAGGAATGAAAAATAATGAAACTTACCCAAGCATACTTCCAAACTGAAGAAAAATGATGATAGACATTGGTGATAAATAAGGCCTCGAGAGTAGTGTTTTTGTTTTGGACCATCCTTCTCGAATTTTATCCTTGACGCCAGATTTGTTTTCTGTTTTTTCAAGTGCTTGCCCCTGTTTCAGCTGCAATGCTTTTATCTATTTTTAAAAAAAAGAGAATAGTACGAATAGAGAAAGAGGCAAAAATCCCAATGAATAATAGCAGATAAAATGTTCTATTCGTCTAGGAAATGCAATTCTGCTACTGTTTTATGTTTTATCCTTCTGTGAATGCAACACTTGCAAAAAATCCTCTTTATTTAATCGGGGAAAAAGCGAATCTAATCTGCAAGACTGCAAGCGTGAAAACTTTTTCCATTGCACTATATAAGACACAAGAACAATTTATGGAACCAATATTTCAGGTAATCACTAATTACCGGGTACGAATTACGAGATTTCCATCTATTTATGCAGTAAATTCTTTTGAATGACGTCAAAGCTTTCTGAAGACGACCATCAGCCATCATGAGTTTTGGACTTTCTGGTGTAAGGCCCATTGTTATGAGACCCAAAACTGATGGTATTGAGCAAATTAAAAGATAAACTTGCCATGTTACAAAAACTTGATCAGAAATTCTGATGGAAAATGGTGAATCATATGGCAAAACATTAAAGGCAAGCGCTGAAAAAAATATCAAAATGTTATTTTCTTCTTTCTATAATCGCAATAAATCAAAAAAAAGCTTTACCTTCAAATTTATTAAATAGAAACATTGGAATATATTAAATGCAACCTTCAAAATTTCAAGATTGATAACTTTTTAGACGAGAAGTCCTTAACCTTAATTTTTTCAAGGAGCAATTATTATAAATTATTTTTACGAGCAGAATGTGAATTCATAAAATGATTTACGTTTTGCGATGTGTAAACTAATTACTATATAATTGCCACAGGTTACAGTATAATTAGTTTAAAAAAAATCTACAGAAACCATTAAAAATTTTTTAATTGAAATTTAAATTTTTCTTTCACATTAAAATTTCTAAAAGAAGAAATTATTTTTTTCCGTATTGCATATTGTTTTAAATCTCATGGTAAAATCGAGGGTAAATTATTTATTCATAATAAAGTAAAATTACCTGCTGGAATTATATAAGAAAGAGCAAAGGCTAATCCTGCCCATTTGGTAAATTTTTTAATTGAAATTTAAATTTTTCTTTCACATTAAAATTTCTAAAAGAAGAAATTATTTTTTTCCGTATTGCATATTGTTTTAAATCTCATGGTAAAATCGAGGGTAAATTATTTATTCATAATAAAGTAAAATTACCTGCTGGAATTATATAAGAAAGAGCAAAGGCTAATCCTGCCCATTTGGTAAATTTTTTAATTGAAATTTAAATTTTTCTTTCACATTAAAATTTCTAAAAGAAGAAATTATTTTTTTCCGTATTGCATATTGTTTTAAATCTCATGGTAAAATCGAGGGTAAATTATTTATTCATAATAAAGTAAAATTACCTGCTGGAATTATATAAGAAAGAGCAAAGGCTAATCCTGCCCATTTGGTAAATTTTTTAATTGAAATTTAAATTTTTCTTTCACATTAAAATTTCTAAAAGAAGAAATTATTTTTTTCCGTATTGCATATTGTTTTAAATCTCATGGTAAAATCGAGGGTAAATTATTTATTCATAATAAAGTAAAATTACCTGCTGGAATTATATAAGAAAGAGCAAAGGCTAATCCTGCCCATTTGGTAAATTTTTTAATTGAAATTTAAATTTTTCTTTCACATTAAAATTTCTAAAAGAAGAAATTATTTTTTTCCGTATTGCATATTGTTTTAAATCTCATGGTAAAATCGAGGGTAAATTATTTATTCATAATAAAGTAAAATTACCTGCTGGAATTATATAAGAAAGAGCAAAGGCTAATCCTGCCCATTTGGTAAATTTTTTAATTGAAATTTAAATTTTTCTTTCACATTAAAATTTCTAAAAGAAGAAATTATTTTTTTCCGTATTGCATATTGTTTTAAATCTCATGGTAAAATCGAGGGTAAATTATTTATTCATAATAAAGTAAAATTACCTGCTGGAATTATATAAGAAAGAGCAAAGGCTAATCCTGCCCATTTGGTAAATTTTTTAATTGAAATTTAAATTTTTCTTTCACATTAAAATTTCTAAAAGAAGAAATTATTTTTTTCCGTATTGCATATTGTTTTAAATCTCATGGTAAAATCGAGGGTAAATTATTTATTCATAATAAAGTAAAATTACCTGCTGGAATTATATAAGAAAGAGCAAAGGCTAATCCTGCCCATTTGGTAAATTTTTTAATTGAAATTTAAATTTTTCTTTCACATTAAAATTTCTAAAAGAAGAAATTATTTTTTTCCGTATTGCATATTGTTTTAAATCTCATGGTAAAATCGAGGGTAAATTATTTATTCATAATAAAGTAAAATTACCTGCTGGAATTATATAAGAAAGAGCAAAGGCTAATCCTGCCCATTTGGTAAATTGAGCTTGATATTTTGTGGAATGAAATTCAGCTATATAAGGCATCAATAGAGTATGTGGACCACCGACTCTGTAATTCATTATTAACTTGAATTAATATTAATTAATTATACAGTTGTACATTTATTTATAGATACCAATGCAATTTTAATCTGATTCTTTCAAATGCATAGCTATATATTTCGAATAATACATATATTAAATTTCAAATGAAAAAATTAAATTTAAATAAAATCCCAGTATTTTATACATACGTACTCACATCACACCACTGATAAATTTCAGTAGAAGAAACACGTAATAGGAGTCAACGAAAGCGCTCGCGACGTTACAAATTGAGTCTACCAATAACCCAAGCAAAAGCAAATTTCGCTTCCCCAGATGATTTGTCAGCGAGTCCTGGAGAACGAAGTCCCATAAGATTCCCGCCGTTATTATTCCTGGGGATTTCAAACTATTTTCAAAATTTTTTCCACTTATATTATATTTTTTTTATTTTACAAGAACGAACGCGCGCTTTGCGCGCGCATTTACATTCTTTTTCAATACTCTATAATTTATTATATTTTATTTTTCTAATTTCTTAAAATCCATGATAAACTTTGTAAAAATCTCTAAAAATTGCAAGAAACTTTTGAAAACCTGCATATTCGCTTAAAATTCATGGAAATCTCTCAAAATTCATGAAATCCTTTAAAATTCTCACAAACTCATTTAAATATCAGAAACATCTCTCGAAATCAATTAAAATTATTAGAAATCTCATAATATTAAAATCCCATAAAATTTTACAAAATCGTATTAATATCCTAAAAATCTCTTGAATTTCGTACAAATTACTTAAAAATTGTTAAAAATGCTCATAAAAACCTTCAAAATTATTAATCTCTTGAAAGTCATATTAAAATTAGTGAAAATCTGTAAAAGTGCCTAAAAACCTCTTGAAATTCCTTTAAAATCATTAGAAATTTTATCAAATTCCATGAAATCCTTTAAAATTCTCACAAACTCATTTAAATATCAGAAAAATCTCTCGAAATCAATTAAAATTATTAGAAATCTCATAATATTCCTTAAAATTCCAGGATAATATTTCAAATTCCTTAAAACGTCATAAAACTCTTACAAAGCTTTTAAAATTACTTAAAATTTCACGAAATATCCTAAAATCCCATACAATTTTACAAAATCGTTTTAATATCCTAAAAATCTCTTGAATTTCGTACAAATTACTTAACAGTTGTTAAAAATGCTCATAAAAATCTTCAAAATTAGTAATCTCTTGAAATTCATATTAAAATTAGTGAAAATCTGTAAAACTGCCTAGAAACCTCTTGAAATTCGTTCACAATTAGAATCCCTTAAAATCATTAGAAATTTTATCAAATTCCATGAAATCCTTTAAAATTCTCACAAACTCATTTAAATATCAGAAAAATCTCTCGAAATCAATTAAAATTATTAGAAATCTCATAAAATTCCTTAAAATTCCAGGATAATATTTCAAATTCCTTGAAACCTCATAAAACTCTTACAAAGCTTTTAAAATTGCTTAAAATTTCACGAAATATCTTAAACTCCCATACAATTTTACAAAATCGTTTTAATATCCGAAAAATCTCTTGAATTTCGTACAAATTACTTAAAAGTTGTTAAAAATGCTCATAAAAACCTTCAAAATTATTAATCTCTTGAAAGTCATGTTAAAATTAGTGAAAATCTGTAAAACTGCCTAAAAACCTCTTGAAATTCCTTCACATTTAAAATCCCTTAAAATCATTAGAAATTTTATCAAATACCATGAAATCCTTTAAAATTCTCACAAACTCATTTAAATATCAGAAAAATCTCTGGAAATACTTTTTTGTAAATTATTAGAAATCCCATAAAACTCCATCAAATCAATAAAAATTCCACAACATCTTTTAAAAATCGAAAAATTTCTTGAAAACCCTTAAAATTTGACGAAAACTTTCGAAAACTTTGTAAATTCTAAAAAATCTTTTAAAAATCATAAAAAGCTTTTGAAATTCCTCAATAAAGCTCCCTATAAAGTTTTAAATTCCTTATTTAAATCCCAGATACATATTTTAAAAGACATAAAAGTATCTTGAAGTCCGATTAGAATCTGATCAGAGTAGTGAAAAATTCTAAAACTTCCCAGGATCTTTTTGAAATTCTTTAAAATTCTGTAATAACATTTAAAATCCCATTATCTCCCATAAAATATTTAAAAATTCCACAAAATTTCAAGTTTAGACTCGTGACAAAATGATTATTGACGAAACCAAATTCGAAATTTAAAATTAAATGCACGTGTGTAATTTACGATTCGGCAAGTATCGATTCTCGAAAATCACTATCGATACTTACACGACGAATCAGGAGTGCGGAATAGGCGTTACGATATTTCGACTTCGACTCAATCATCTTTTTAGAATAGAAATAATTTTTTTTTTAAACATTTTTTTTGCCTAAAAAGTAAAATCCCGAATGTGATAAAATACCGAAAAAATAATTCCTGCAAATTAAAATTCTCGAATGAAAATAATATTATCGAAAATGCTTATTAACAAAAGTAGAAAATTATTGAATCTGCATTTATATATATAAAAAATTGGAATATATAAATTTATTTTTGAAGCCGTAATTGACATTATTTAATATACTTTGTAAATGATTATTTTTGTAAAATATTTCTTACAAAATTGTTTTGAATGTAAAATACAATGTAAGTGAAAATACAAATAGAGACAGCAGAAGTACGAATAGAAAAAGAAGCGATCTATAAAGAAAATTGCATGGATCTCCTTGACTGATTCATGACTTATTTTATTGAAGTAAAAACTGAGCAAAGATGAATCATGTTTATTAAACTTGAAATAACTTGAAAGTGAAGTTTTACGACAAAACTTTTATGTGCTTGAAACTGTATATCGGTGTAGCTATGAAACTACGCGAAAGAGCATAAACATGATATGTGCTTGTTTAAGGCACATCTTCTCAGGATGCAGAAATGCAGAAATGCAGAATCCACAAAAATTGTATGTCCAGTAAAATAAAAATGCGATAAAACTTTAATCAGGAACAGAAAAAAATTCATCATGAAAGTTTGATATGAAGCATAATAAATATTTATTAAAAGAGATCAAGTAAAACATAATAATACATAATATATTGTATCTTTTTATCAGAAAGTAAATAAGAGATTTCGATTAGATATTTATTTTCATGATTGTTTCTGGAATAAATGGGAATGTTTTTCAATATAAATTACGTACCTATGTACACAATGGATACGAGGACTCCTTTCCGAAAAAGGGTGAGTTCAAAAACACATTCAACTGCTGGTAAAATAAAAGCTGAACTCGTTGTGTTAAAAACTGCCGACCATCCAGCTGGTAGCGCAGCCAATAACAGCAAAATGTTAAAGACTCCATATCCTTTAAATAATACAATCAAAAATTAGAAATAAAAAAATTAATATTAGTATTAGATAAAATATATCAGAATAGACATTGAAGGTTCAGTGGGAGGAAGTTTTACTTTAAAATATGAGAAATCAGCCTTAAGAATAAATGACAGGTTTTTATCAATAGTTTGTCTGACATCTGATAATCGATGAAAATTATCTTCCACATTCCTAACAAAAACAAACGATAATCTCGATCAAAAATCACTTACCGGTTGCGGAAATTGCCTTCTCGTAATTAGCCGGCTCATCGAGTCTCCCGCTTTCAGCTGCATCAGAAAGAGCAACCTGATTATAATTTCAACTTTCAATTCTTGCGCACACAATCCGCAAACTTGGCGCACATTTCTCACGTTCTAATTGTAAAATCTAAATCTATCAACGCATGATTATATAATCACTGAAAAAATCACAAACAGTGCCTCACCAATTATCCAGGGACCGACTCCATCTTTCTGTTTGCCAGATACCATATCCGAATTTCCAAACGATTTTTAAATAAAATTTATAGCACGTGGATCCAGAAGAATTTTTAATAGTAAACAAGAGATGCAATGTCTGACTCTCAACTTCAGTAGCTCTATTTTAACACTGCGATAATGTTCTCTTGAATTTTGAAGCCTTGCCAAAATTTAATTTGAAGACGATTCACAAGTTGGGATCACAACTTTGACTGTTTTTAAATATAGTTTATATTATTAAACTTTATATTTTCTCCCTATATTCTATATATTTATATATACATTTGCTTGTATATTATCGAGTCCCAAGATTATGCAGAGAAATGACAAAATCGCGTCGCTACTAGTTGAATGTTTCAGAAAAACTGTTCGCTCGATTGGCTCGCATTTCGCAAAGCGACAACCAGATAGCCACTGATCATAATCCTAGGAAGACTCGCACGTTTCCCGGGCACGTCAGACATCAACTTATCAATAAACGGGGGTCAAACGATTCAATTGTTGTGGTTACAATCTATTCGATTGCTCTTGTAATTTAAAGAGACTTGGCCTAATATTTGGAGAATAACTGATCTTGACAGAGATGTATTGAATTAAAATTACGTTTATGGATCTTGCCTTTAAATTCAAGGGCTTTAGTACACTCAAAAAAATATTTTGTGCAACAAAATATGTTTTGTTGGTTGAAATAAATTTTTGTTAGTTCAACAAAACGATTTGTTGGTTTAATAAATATCTTTAAATATCTTGACCCAATAATAATTTGGTTGAGCCAACAAAAAAATTTTGTTGTCCAAACGAAACCTTTTTTTCAGTGTATCAAAAGGATTGAGTTCCAAACTTAAATGTTTTGAAATTTTGTCTTTTCCAATGAATTGTGATTTCTTCTTCAGATTTTATTACTCAATATTTCAGATTCATAATATTAAAATCCCATAAAATTTTACAAAATCGTATTAATATCCTAAAAATCTCTTGAATTTCGTACAAATTACTTAAAAATCGTTAAACATGCACATAAAAACCTTCAAAATCATTAATCTCTTGAAATTCATGTTAAAATTAGTGAAAATCTCTAAATCTGCCTAGAAACCTCTTGAAATTCCTTCACATTTAGAATCCCTTAAAATCATTAGAAATTTTATCAAATTCCATGAAATCCTTTAAAATTTCACAAAATGTTTTAAATATCAGAAAAATCTCTCGAAATCAATTAAAATTATTAGAAATCTCATAAAATTCCTTAAAATTTCAGGATAATATTTCAAATTCCTTAAAACCTCATAAAACTCTTACAAAGCTTTTAAAATTACTTAAAATTTCACGAAATATCCTAAAATCCAATACAATTTTACAAAATCGTTTTAATATCCTAAAAATCTCTTGAATTTCGTACAAATTACTTAAAAATCGTTAAACATGCACATAAAAACCTTCAAAATCATTAATCTCTTGAAATTCATGTTAAAATTAGTGAAAATCTCTAAATCTGCCTAGAAACCTCTTGAAATTCCTTCACATTTAGAATCCCTTAAAATCATTAGAAATTTTATCAAATTCCATGAAATCCTTTAAAATTTCACAAAATGTTTTAAATATCAGAAAAATCTCTCGAAATCAATTAAAATTATTAGAAATCTCATAAAATTCCTTAAAATTTCAGGATAATATTTCAAATTCCTTAAAACCTCATAAAACTCTTACAAAGCTTTTAAAATTACTTAAAATTTCACGAAATATCCTAAAATCCAATACAATTTTACAAAATCGTTTTAATATCCTAAAAATCTCTTGAATTTCGTACAAATTACTTAAAAATCGTTAAACATGCACATAAAAACCTTCAAAATCATTAATCTCTTGAAATTCATGTTAAAATTAGTGAAAATCTCTAAATCTGCCTAGAAACCTCTTGAAATTCCTTCACATTTAGAATCCCTTAAAATCATTAGAAATTTTATCAAATTCCATGAAATCCTTTAAAATTTCACAAAATGTTTTAAATATCAGAAAAATCTCTCGAAATCAATTAAAATTATTAGAAATCTCATAAAATTCCTTAAAATTTCAGGATAATATTTCAAATTCCTTAAAACCTCATAAAACTCTTACAAAGCTTTTAAAATTACTTAAAATTTCACGAAATATCCTAAAATCCAATACAATTTTACAAAATCGTTTTAATATCCTAAAAATCTCTTGAATTTCGTACAAATTACTTAAAAATCGTTAAACATGCACATAAAAACCTTCAAAATCATTAATCTCTTGAAATTCATGTTAAAATTAGTGAAAATCTCTAAATCTGCCTAGAAACCTCTTGAAATTCCTTCACATTTAGAATCCCTTAAAATCATTAGAAATTTTATCAAATTCCATGAAATCCTTTAAAATTTCACAAAATGTTTTAAATATCAGAAAAATCTCTCGAAATCAATTAAAATTATTAGAAATCTCATAAAATTCCTTAAAATTTCAGGATAATATTTCAAATTCCTTAAAACCTCATAAAACTCTTACAAAGCTTTTAAAATTACTTAAAATTTCACGAAATATCTTAAACTCTCATACAATTTTACAAAATCCTTTTAATATCCTAAAAATCTCTTGAATTTCGTACAAATTACTTAAAAGTTGTTAAAAATGCTCATAAAAACCTTCAAAATTATTAATCTCTTGAAATTCATGTTAAAATTAGTGAAAATCTCTGGCCTAATATTTGGAGAATAACTGATCTTGACAGAGATGTATTGAATTAAAATTACGTTTATGGATCTTGCCTTTAAATTCAAGGACTTTAGTACACTCAAAAAAATATTTTGTGCAACAAAATATGTTTTGTTGGTTGAAATAAATTTTTGTTAGTTCAACAAAACGATTTGTTGGTTTAATAAATATCTTTAAATATCTTGACCCAATAATAATTTGGTTGAGCCAACAAAAAAATTTTGTTGTCCAAACGAAACCTTTTTTTCAGTGTATCAAAAGGATTGAGTTCCAAACTTAAATGTTTTGAAATTTTGTCTTTTCCAATGAATTGTGATTTCTTCTTCAGATTTTATTACTCAATATTTCAGATTCATAATATTAAAATCCCATAAAATTTTACAAAATCGTATTAATATCCTAAAAATCTCTTGAATTTCGTACAAATTACTTAAAAATCGTTAAACATGCACATAAAAACCTTCAAAATCATTAATCTCTTGAAATTCATGTTAAAATTAGTGAAAATCTCTAAATCTGCCTAGAAACCTCTTGAAATTCCTTCACATTTAGAATCCCTTAAAATCATTAGAAATTTTATCAAATTCCATGAAATCCTTTAAAATTTCACAAAATGTTTTAAATATCAGAAAAATCTCTCGAAATCAATTAAAATTATTAGAAATCTCATAAAATTCCTTAAAATTTCAGGATAATATTTCAAATTCCTTAAAACCTCATAAAACTCTTACAAAGCTTTTAAAATTACTTAAAATTTCACGAAATATCCTAAAATCCAATACAATTTTACAAAATCGTTTTAATATCCTAAAAATCTCTTGAATTTCGTACAAATTACTTAAAAATCGTTAAACATGCACATAAAAACCT
>UCOH01009850.1:0-33304 GCA_900474275.1 Synergus japonicus
TATATATATATATATATATATATATAATTTACTTAAGAGTGACATTTATAAAGGAAAAAAACAATTTTACGAGTCTTTAATCTGAATCTTGTTTACCTAGCATTACAATCAACTGAAAGTCAATTCATCTTTCAAGCAGACTGTCTTTCATCTAGAACAAGCATTTGAATATCGAAAAAGAAACACTTTCATATTTATTAATTAATGGAATCCATTAAATATCGAAAACACACAGCTGGTGACTTACGTACATGACCTTATTGAATTGATAATTTTCTAAAATAAATATTTGAAAGTGGATCACAAGAAAGTCAGATTGAACAGCGGCAATGCACATTTCAATAGCAATAAAATTGCTAAGTCCTTTAGAGACTGGTTTATAAAGACAAGAATATAAACCTGTGCGTGCATATGTACATATCAGCATATGCAGCACTTTCTCCAATTTCATAATCAACTAAATCGAAATAGTTGTCTTTTCTAAGAAAAAAGCGTTCTTCACGATAGTATACTAAAATGTTGCTCTTATTGGTGAAATTTTTTAGAAGAGGAAATGTTCTAAAGTAATTATTAGACACTTTTTTTTCACAAAAGTAAAAAGAATTATCACTGTTTTGATTTCTAAGTATCTCTTCATGGTCTACTATTTAGAATATCTTTCCAACAAATTGTATGAATGTGTATAACCTTAACAAAAAGTTAACCAGACACTAAAGAAGGTCTACTTTTTAAGAAGTAAGATGAAAAAGTTATTTTAAAATCTTTCTCAAACCATTCTAAAATACGAAAGGTGATCTAGAAAGTTTTATGAATTCGAGTTAGTTATTTGAAATGATACTGCTGCTTTATATTATTAGAAAGACATTCTTCTGTCAAAGAGTTACCACGCCTTTCCAATCAGGAAGCAAAAAGTCGAAAAATTTAATTCCATCTCATTTATTAGAGTTTTAAATATAAAGAGAAAAGCTGTTTAATAATAAAACCATAAAAGTGAAAATTTCCTATTGCGTTTGTGAACTGTTTATGTATTTGCTCAGATCTGCTTCACAACGAGATTCTATAGTTTCAAGAAGATAAACATTTTTTAAATAGAAATTAGATTAATTCTCAATGACAGTCGGAATTCCAATTTACATATGACTATTTTATCAGCTCTGTGGAATGCTTAGTTTTCTTTTCTTTTGCAAAATATAGAAGTGCTGCAAAACAGACTAGCAAAGCTAATAAACTAATATATCTTACTAATGTCACGTCCCGTAACATTTGTAATTTGTAATAATAGTTTTTATCTCAATTATTGTCTGAACTGAAAACTTTGACTAGTCTAATTGTTCTTGTATATTGTCTAAAATTCGAATCGAATTAGAAGAATTTAATATTAAACATTTAACCCAATAGCTCTAAATATTCTTGATCAATAGTATATTTCGATCTCTTATATTAAAGAGATTTCAGTGTATGTATTTATATTTATCTTATACTGGTACTTATCCTCATTCCTGTTTTAAAAATTCCTTTTTAATACTAGTTAGTTTCCATAGTGTAAATTACATGATAAAACTCAAGGAGACACACAAATGTAACTCATCAAAATATATACTACAATAATTATTTAACATTCGTGCATTTTTATAGACTTAATGGTCCCAAAAAAGGACTGATTTATCTAAATAAATCACGTTAAATAAAAGGCAAGAAAATTAGATGTTCAAAGATTGGTCCAGTATCCGATATTGTGAATCTACGCTATTACTGCTGTTATATTAAAACTACATCTGTATGTCTTCTGAAGTAAAAATGAGAAGTTGAAAAAAATTTACCTTCTTTGATCCACTCATCTAATTCTTCTAAAAGTTTGGTAGCCACTTGGGCGCGGGTTGGATGTTCATCTTCGTACAAAACGGGCTCTTCCTCAATAACTGTACCTCCTGCAGACGTCTCATCCTTGAACGAGAGCCATTCATCTTCAATTTCTAGCGACGATGCCACGCTTGGTGACATCGGCTCCTCCTTCCATAACCACATCTCCTTCTCCTGATTGGATGACATTTTCGTTGTTCCAACCAAATAGCGTTAAAAATTGGTTTAAAGAAATTTCTGTCGTCAAAGCGACGAGTTCGGCAGGTAGTGCCATTATGGCTCTAAAAAGAAAAATGTTTATCATTATTATTATTATCTACATTCAAATCTAGGATACAGGCGAAAGAACTACGTAAAAATGATAAACAACATAACAAAGAACATAATATTAGACATTGAATTTCTTTGTTATCATTATAAAAGAGATTATATTTGATTATTAAAGCAGAATTATTCAGTTTATCATATGATACAATTGTTATTAACAATAAACAATATTTTAGTACTTTTGTAATTGTTCAACAGTGTTTGAAAAAAAAATTAACAAATTTATTTTAACTGAATACATTTTTAAGCAAAACTATAGAATTTCAAACTACTGTATATCTTAAACATATTGCAAAACTTTTTCCAAGTTTTTTCCCTCTTCCGGATTTCCCAATGATAAAATATGATGCAATCCTGGATGACGTCATTGCATTCCTAAAATCTTTGTTCCATAAATCGAAAAATACCGATGAATAATATTTCAGAAAATGAAAGTGTCAAGAACTAAACATCTAAATTGCAGGTTAAAAATGCAACAATGCATTATTGTCAATGCAGATTACAATTGTTACACAAGACGCCATTTTAACATTACGGACTTTGCATGCAAGACAAAACGTTCAAAAATCTCATTGGAAGCGAAATTAACAAAAAAATAAATATTTACTCACGTCATGATTAATTGTTTAACTGGCTTGCGTGCGCAAGCAAAATTTCGGCTAGTTATCCATCTTAACGCTCAAGATTTATCGAAAAATTCCACAATAACGTCTTCTCCGTGTCGTCCATGAATAGAAAGTAACTGGACCCGACCGAGAAAGAAGCTATGCCATAGACGGTTGTAAATAAGGTTAGTCGGTATTATCATGGTTCATATAATACAAGGTGAAGCGTTTTTGCGCAAAACGATGAGAGTGAGAGAGACAGTAGTATTAGTGCATCTCTCTTACTCTCATGGTTTTACGCAAAAACGCAACGTATTCCGGATCCATGGTGTGCCATCCTGACAAGATGGCCGTATACCGTGAGACTGTGACGTAAGATGTAAGGGACTAACATATGCAAGTATACAAGTATGTTTATACATTATACATACACATAAGTAAATATACCACGTAAATACATAACCAATCCAAACCAACGACATACACTTTTTTTACCAATTTTTTTAATGTCTGTTTCAACCTATCACTTCTTGTCTTCTTGCTCCTCTTGTATGTATTATTGTCATTATTGTATTAATTGCTTTTGCATTGTTTGGCACGTGGCTTGAGTGATTGACTTGAATTTCTTTAATTTCTTTAATTTCTTTTTCTTATCTTGACTGTTGCAGACTGTATACAAATAGAAAAAAGCTTATTGACATTACACTTGAAGGCTTAACTTGGGCTTAAAAAAATGTATAAAAGGATTTTAAGGAATAGAGAGTATGTGGAATAATATATGAATTGAGCATTTCACGGACGTTTACTCGTAAACTATATTAGAAGTAAAAGGTCGCATAATGGCTGGAGAACATCTCGGCACAAATGGATATTCACCTCTTCCACAAAGTATAAGTAATACTGATACTGAAGATGAAGATGAACATCTCACTCGACCTAATCACACTATTCAAAGAGAATCTGATGACACCACAATGGTTAGTATGTCCTTTAATTTGTTCACATATAAAGGCTTGGAGTCCTAATTTATTAATCATAATTATATATACATATTTTAACCTTCTTTCTCCAGGAATCATTGCATAAGAGTGGCCAATTTCACCCACTGGATGAGACCCAAAATATGTCAAATCGAATGAGAAATTGTCGAAGTTCTCTCGGATATTGTAGCGATAATATTCCTATAATGGTTTTGGACGGAGAAGCTCATGATTTATGGAAACGTCATGATATGTCACCCCTAAGACGAGTTTTCCTGGTGTTTTCAATCCTCTTATGCATCCTGACAACCCTAATATTTTTGTACGTTTTGCCTTGTGATAATTCCATGATCTGTACCGAGGGCACGGTACCGAAATCTTCCCTATCATGGGAAAAGATTTTGGAAGGCATAGGTATGTAGAAATTATAGAAATTGATATTGAAAATAACGACGTAAATAAAATAAATTACTTCAAATAATGGGAATCATTTTATCTTTCTCAATCTAGAACTGCAAGGTCCAATTGAGATAGTTTCAGGAAATCCCTCAAATCTCGTTTTACTTCTTCGAGGTCAGAAGTACGGAAAAACTAATTCGAAACAAACTGAACAGCAAATTGGTAAAAACGAAGGCGGGGTTTTATCAATACAAGGGACCAGCGGATTGCCATTGTGGTGGATTCCCCGGAAACGTCTTCCCACAGACATCAATTGCCACATTTTGGATATCAATGGCTCAGGGAAACCAAACTGTATCGTAGTAGGGGAACAAGGACTTCTAGATTGTATCGATTCAACAACAGGAGTGATACAATGGGCCTCAACGATTCGAACGTATTCAAAGTTACCTGTGCTATTGCCGGATGTTGATTTGGACGGAATTAATGATTTGTTAAGCGTGGATGTCAGCGCAGCACCTAATATGAAATTGGTTCTTATATCTGGCAAAAATGGCAATTTATTAGGAACTTCTCCAATTACAGAGTGTCAGGAAATTCAGCTTTACAGCCTAGATTCAAATTCTACTATTCCTTACTACTGTAGATTAGCAAATGGAAAAGGTTCATCTTTTTAAAAATTATTTTTCACATAATCAGCGTGGTGACTTGACCTGGAAATTATAATTTAAAACTAATACGGGTCAATAAAATATTTACTTGAAACAATCCAGTAAAAAATAAATTCGCTGTCTTTTCTCAGTTTTTACGATTTCTCGGTCCAGTGACCACCCTGAATCTAATATATGAAAACTCTTTTGTGTAATTTTAAGGACGAAATCTATTAAAAAGCATAATTTTCAAGTAAAATTCACAATATTTTTAAACCTTAAGATGATTCTATAACATTAAATATTTTTTTTCAGAAACAGAGCAATCAGTTTCATTGGAAAAGTTGCTGTCCAGTGTGAATTTGTCTCGCGTGCAAAGAAAACTTGGAATAACATCGAAGTCTACATTGAACAATACAATGCCATCAAATCGAAACCGGGAATTCTGGGATTTAAATCCGATGCACAGGCTGTATGTACAGAATCAAGGAATCTGCCCTGGGGAGCAATGTCAAGTTAGCGTTAATGTCACAACTTTAAATATCAACGAAACTAACGTGATTTGGCATTATGTGAGTTCAGGAGCCTTTGTATCGATCCCTGTAATTTTTAACAAAACCGATGAGCCTTTAAAAGCTGTAGGATGCGTCCTAAAGTTCTGGCACTGGCCCACGTCAGATGCAGAACAACCGACTTCAAGTAAAACTGATATCGTTAAACGAATCATAACGGAAAGAGTATTAATGATCTTCATAAATGGCTCAGATTTTCGCGAGATTAATGCTAGTCAAAGTGAAATCGTTCAATTTTGCAAAAAAGGTGACTGTCAACCAAATCTTAAGTTGCAGACACAATCTATCGCGACTGCTGATATTAATGGCGACGGATTTTCAGAGCTAATCAGTTACCAATCTTCTTATGATGTTGAAAATCCCGAAATTCTTACATCGAAAGTACAAGTAGTCAAGCTAGATCAAGCTATTCTTTGAGCCAAAGAGTTAGATTAGGGTTTTCTCGATTTCCAAAGCTAATAAATAACGAGATAAAGTATCAATAACCGCTTAAATTATTAATTTAACTGCACTTAAATTATTTATTGTGTATAAAGATAAAATTTCTATAGTAGATTTGTACTTAATGGCATCAGCTTTAATATGAGTGTGACTGCAATATATTGAAAAATGTTTTTCTGTATTGAATAATTTTATTTATTTTTTGTTTCGTAATCCACTGTTTTAAATCTTACAAGCTTTGAGCTTGTAAGTCTTAGTTACGCTCTTAAAAATTACTTAGGTGTAGTAAATTATTTTTATTTATTCATCAGAATTTGTAAGACAGACTTTGTGTTTGTAAAAATATTTTGAAAATTCATAAGTGGAAAGGACGTCAAAGTTTTAAATGAAAAGAATGTTAAAAATTGTGGGACGAAATACATACTTGAATGCTCTCTTTTCTAAATTGCAAGAAATTTAGAGGAATTCTAAGAATATAAAAGATTATAAGTCATATTGATGTCAGTCAGTTAGTGTATTGAGAAATGTTTAGAATATTTTCATTTGCGATGCTGTAATATGCAACATTGTTATGTTACATCATATTATCCGTTATAGCAGAGATATGACAGAATAATTAGATTAGAGGTATTGCGTGCCTTTTGTGCTCGTTCTGTGATTTTAAATTAATATTTTTTTTTACTCGTACTACAATCTTTTATTTAATTGAATGAAAAAATTCATTGTACTCGCAATTTGATAATCACGAATGTACTTGATTACTGTCACCTGTATCGAAAATATTGAGGAGAATAAACTCCCTTTATTAAAATAGTATAAAACTTTTTTTATTTAAAGTTTAGTTTTATATTAATTTATAGAATTTTTAATTACCTAAAATTGAACTTTGAATTTTCTTAATTATTAAAAAGTATTTTTATCGATAATTTAGTTTTAGTATAAAACTGTGGATACTTATAATAGACACTCGAGTGGCTAAGGATTGCATGTTATGTGCTTGTCAGTCGTGACACGCAGCTGCACAGTAGTAATTATTGTCGATTCTAAAAAACAAGCAAGACCTGGCCAATGAAAATTGCAAGGTCTCGAACACACCTCCATCATCAGCCAATGGCATGAGTCCTTATACTATTTCTTAAATTGGTCTGGGGGTCTGGGGCATCATTTTCAACAAAATTGTAGACAACACGTAAGCAAGAAAAATGTATATTTTTTATCTATTTTGAAATTTAATATATTGTTTCTTTTATATTTTGGTATTAGTCTACAAAAAAATATATTCAGGGTCGTTTAAGAAAATTACTTTCAATGAAATTGCAATTATTAAAGCGGCTTATCGGGACCCTTAAATAATTTTTAAATCAAATTCTTTAAATCCTGGCAAAATTAGAATAATACTTCTTTTACTGAAAGGATCTTTTGCATTTTAAAAATTCAAAAATTTTAATACTTTCTGGGCACTTTATAACGGGTGTTCTGCGAAAAATAGTTTTGAGATTATTAGGGCACCTGTTCGTCCCTGAACACATTCCGTGGGAACCCACCAATCGACGGGCTGACCGGTGCATCTGGAAGAAAAAACGATGCTAGGAGGTACGAGGCAAGCTTGAGCCAGAGCAAGCAGACAGAGCAAGGCAGCCAGTTTCATCGAGGTCTTCGACTCGTTCGTGGTGTTCTTGACCATTCGTGGACGGTAAAACTATTACATATAGGTTTTATATCGAGTTCACTAGGTTTCCTATTCATCCCGTCGTTCGCTCGTGGCGAAGATCCCGAAACAAGTTGTTTTTCAAAAGGTCCTAACCTGTGTTTTCTCCAGGAAGACGAGCTTTGGTGAAACGGATCTGCCCTTTTGCAGACGGATGGCGTTTTTAAGAACTGTGTCTCGGCGATGTGCCGGTAGAAAGCTAACCAAATGTCTCATGACTTTACCTGCCGGTAGCGTGAGGCCATCGGTGCAAATGGTTCAGATGTGGGAAAGAGGATATTCCGCTACACCATCGACTGAGGCAAGACCTGCCCCACGACAAATGGACCCCCTCGATCTAAAATTCAACGATCCTGTGGCCTCCTTCAAGAGTAAAACTATGACTGAGTTGATTCGCGCCTACCTCGTTTACCAAATATGTTCTATTGACTACCTCGTCGAGAATAATATGAAGGTGAGATTTACATTTTTGGAGCTTTATAATTCATAATTTTCAGCAATTGGAAGATCCAGATAATTTGGCGACCAACTTGTCTGCTTTCCACCTAATGTGACAAGAATGCAATGTCTTTCTCATTTTGGCTACTTGCTTTTCCGAACCATTCAAGGATCCAATTTTCTATATTTTACAACATAGACCTTCTTGCTCCAAAAAAAATAAAATAAATTTTAGAGAAGCTATTCTCATTTTGACATGAGTTCTTAAACTCTGTTTTACAATTTAATCCTCTCTTCAGCAACCCAAACTAAAATTTGAATAGAGGATTCAAAGGTTCGAAAACAATTTGTTTAGCGGTTGAAGTCGAAGAGATGTTGAAAAATGAAATTCAGGACACATTGTGTCCTGGGTTTTTCCCACTTTCAATTTTTGCAAACAGGTATACCATCGACATCTCTTCAACTACGCCTGACTTAAACCCATCTAAAAAATCGAATTGCATGTTTTTCATTTTGGAGCCATCGAATATTTCAGAGAACTTTATCTTTCCACACAGTATATTTTTATCTAAAAAACGAAAGAAAGGGATGAACAGTCTCGTTTTAAGTAAAAGGAGTAAAAGTACATAAAAACAGCTAAAAACTATTATCTTCTATTGTAATCAAGCAATCAAACGGTTGCTAACATAAAAGATATTTTAATTCATTCAACCTTCCCTGCATACTGGTTATTCAAAAACATATTGTAACTTAAATAGTATTTTTTTTATTATTTTAAACAATAATTGACATTTAACATATTTTAATTATTACAAATGTGGACTACTTTCAAGTGGCGTAATTAACATAGACCATTTAACGATAAGTCTATCAAGACTTTTTCTTATTTTTATTCTTCCAATAAAGTTTCGCGTGTCACTTGAGGAGGCATCAAAAGCTGGGTCTGCTAGGTTGGGTTAGAACGTGCGATTTGAGATGGTATTGATTTTAACCGCATGGAAGCCTTCATCGTGATCTAATTTCACATTTTTGTGATCTTTTCGTTACAACACAATTACATCAATATAGCCAAGCTTAAAATTAATCATTAAACAACTTGCCTAAAAGTAATACCCGTTTGGAAAATAACGTATCGTCCGTATATAACGTTAAACGTTCTTTAATCCACGAGGCAAACATATTACATATCTGCACGTGGCATTGAACAAAACCTGTAGTGCTTTACAAAATCATAATCAGTTTCAAGGCTTGAACTTGTCTGTGTTAATCTAATTGTAAGATTTACTGAGTTTTCACTTTTGAATTAAATTTAAAAAGCAACTAGAATATTTTGAGTTTGTTCCTTAAAATCTTTGTTATTGTTTAATAAAATTTATTTTAAGCAAAATTAAATTTAATTTAGGCTTAAGGAAAACTATAACAGAATGTTCGAAGCAGAAAGATATCAGACTCATTTGTGTTGGTTCTTATCAGAATTCGTACGGCCAATATCCTTATAATATTTAATCTACCAATCATTTTCCTGATCTTTTATTAGAACTTTTGTCTTGTAAATTTCAAAGAAATATGATAAACCAGTCGGCACAAAATTGAAAGACGTTTTTAAAATATTCCTGAAACGTTCAAAAAATGATCATTGTTTTAGAAACATTTTTATAATGTCTTTGAAATTTACCTCCAAAAATCTTTTCTAAGCCGTTCTAATAACGTCTTTTAATTTCTTACCTACTGAGAAATTAATATTTTAAGTTACATATGTATTCAAACAAAAGTAATTTTTATCATTTGGAAATAATCAAATGAAATGAAAGAGAATCCTCTAAAATCATTGGTCAGACAGCTGGGTAAATCAATGACGTAGATGAACTTGTTATTGATTATTCAAGTCCCACTGGTACACTGGACCATTACGCCATACTTTTCGATGTATGTGGTTATTCAGAATTGCATCTTGAAATGTCTTTTGTTTCCTAATCAGCACCATCTGTTTTTGATTTAAATCATCAGGTACTGATCATTTATAAGAAGTAATTCAGATGTATTTATTCTTCAAATTGCTGAAACATTAATTCAGTCTCTTAACTTCTGAGAATTTCCTAGTTGGATAGGTTGAAGGAATGCGAATTAAATTTCAATGTGAATTTGATTTTAATTACGAGAAGATATTAGCTTGGCAACATTACAAAACGAAAGAGACTTGGCGGGAACCAGACTCATTGAAAATTTTAAATTTTGTAGAAGCACTAACATTCAAGAATGTAAAAACAAGGTCAAATTTGTCTAATTTCCGTACAAGATTGCCAAATCTGATACGTTATAAATGTGCAATCCAGGAAATATTTTAATCGATTTATTTCACAGGTATTAGAGAACGCAATCTAAAATTAAAAGGTTAAAAATTGTATAAATTGCAAACTGACAAATGTAGAACAATCATGATCTTTGGCCTCCTTTTGGATTCATGTTTCTAGTGAACTTGCACTGAATCGACCAGACAGTCCTATGTCCGGTCTAGACTTAGCAAACCGCTAATTCATTAAAATAGCTTAGATAAGAATTTTTTTTCGCAATTTTTAAAGGAATTTGATAACCACCTAGATGACTGCGCCTGCGCACATTACGTCAAACTAAACTCTCAATTCATAATTATTATTACAGTAATAATTTCAAGCAACATTAGAGACTGAACTAAAAATTTAAATAAAAATTACAAATAAAGTAATTATGTAGATATGTAATATACCTTTCTAATAATGAAAAATTTGTTCCAGAAATAAATAATTGTCAAGATGAATCATAAAGGAAACACCTACTTGAAATTTTCTTATCACACTCATCAATCAGATTTTGTATCACATTTTTTAACAATGAATCTTAGGCATTCTGTATCATTATTTTTAGCATTCGAATAATGTCACAGAACTGAATGTTCTTTGAATAATTCTTTATACTTCGAGACTTTTACGTAAGAAAAAATAAAACGTAGGAAGTAATGACGTAGGCAGCAATTCCAAAAACATTTTTACTTTAAATTATTTTCATAGCACAGAGTGCACTTTTTTTCTTTTAAAAAAGTGATTTAATTATTATCGATCTTCAGGTTTGTGTGTATAATTAATTTGAATTAGACAAAAGATAATAAATTGGCTTTTGCCATTAATTAGTTAGGCTCAACGAATTTTATGAATCGTAGTTCATCAGCTACAATTACAATCAGAATAACCACAAAGCAGAACTCTATTCACCAATTAAGATTTTCTCATCTTCAATTTTCTGATTACTCTGAATACGAAATCTCTCTTTTTATCATATGACTCACTTTAGAAGGTATATATCATGTTTCTAAACGAAATTCTAAACCGTAATTTGATATTAAGACAGACACAATTATTCCGTTAGGTATACATATTATAATTTGAAGTATATATGTATTGTTAATAGAATTTTATTAATTTCAATCTGTCGAGTTTCTACTAAATGCTATTAATTGAATAAATAAATATTATTAAAAAATTTTAATTATTATGTTACACTGCTTTCTAAAAATGTTTCCTGCGTATTTTTCAAAGCACTTTCACTTTAAAATGTTGTTAATGAATATTTTTATAATCGAAAAGTAGTATAGTCTATCCCCTTAAATGATTTTATCATGACTAATTAATTGTCTGGCGTGTGGAGTTGTTTACACTTTTTATCAGTCAATATTAGGATATCTTTATCACTGACACAGTAGTCAATTCTTTTCCTACAAAATAGAGTAACTGTATATCTTATTAATGTCATCTAATTAAATTTAAAGCGTTAATGGTTAGGCTTGATCTTCAGTGACTTATGCATGAGCGGATAACTCGACACCAGTGTGAAAGCACTTGACCTTATAATCTGTCTGTTCGTCGCGGCAAATTAAATTATTTATGCAATTCATCTGGCCTAGCTTGATTTGCTTTTCGATTGAGTATTTGCATTTTTCTTACCCAAAGTCTCAATGCAATTTATAAAAATTGAAGGTTTGAACTAGAATTTTTTAATAAGCATACTAGAAATAATTCCCAATTAGGACAACCTTCAAATTTTCTATCTGGAACCAATCTAATTAATTGGAGGGAGTGTCACAGTTTTCGTATTTCAATATAAATTTTAATTTTTGCAGCCTTCCTTTCTGTAACTCAATAAATGATTATATCCTGGAAGTTTATTAAGATGTTTTTTTTTACGTAAGTCTAGCACAAAATGAATCAGTTGGAAGCCGTGGGGTAATCTTTAATCTTAAATCATTATCAATTTATCATCACTTTGATAAAGGGGATTTTGTTCATAAAATTTCCTTGTCGCAGATTAGATAGTCAGACAATTGTATAATTTGGATTCTTAATTAGTTTTTTTGTCTACTTCCTTACCGTTTCTATATTCGAAGATTATACGATTTTCGATAACTTCAGTAATTTTCCAAATATATCAACTCCTTTTGGAAATTGAGACTTAGATTCAATGTAAAGACGGTTTCAAGGTTTCCTCTAGTTAAGACGGTGAGTTGTGAACTTATGTTGAACCAAGATAAACTTCAAATACAAATCTTTCTTGTGCAAACGTGCTAGGCCTGACTTTGTGTTCCTTTATTATATTTGTAAATCTTACAATCTCTTTTTTATCCTTTTTTCATACAATATGCAAGCCTTAAGCTCCAAGGAATTAAGTAGAAAATTTATTTATGATTATAGATACATATATGTATTTCAACAACTAACTTCATAGATTAAGTCGATACTGCAAACTTATGGTTATTTCTCTGAATGTATATGTATAACTAATTATGTAACTACACGTGTTTTAAACACGTGTATAAATTAATACGCAGTAGGTATTATGAATGCATGAAAACAAGAAGAAATTGGATACGCAAATATTGGAACTTTCTCATTTACAAGATCTTGGACATAAATAAACTGAAAGATTTAAAAATATCAATCTTGTCAATGAATTAAAATTCTTTTCGTTTCAGATTCTTTATGTATGATTAATAAAAAAAGTTATTGAAGTTTGAAAAAATGTTTTCTGTATGCGTATAATAATTAGTAATGCTAATAATGAATAAATGCAATGCATATATTATTATCTTGTAACTGTGACAGTTTTACGATCGTCATCAGTGAGCATAGCTGATCCTTCATTCTTTGCGTCTGCTTGTGCTATTTCCGTGAAAATCTGGTAGATAATTTTAGCTAGTTATTTATGTTCTCTGTTACAATGCGCCAACTGCAATGACCGAAGTATGAATATGCTTATAGTTATCTCACCGGAGGATAGTACATACCGAAGTTTTACGACCCGTAAATGGAATTCCATTCATATGCTTGATATTAATTTTATATTCATCATACATTGATCCAGAGTAACACTCTCTCTCGTCTTGTTTTTTTCTTTTCCTTGACCGGCTTTTTACTCATGATGCTAATTATGTAAGTGTTACTAGTAGTAATAATTCAGGTCAGGTCCACATCCTAAAAATTGCACACCTCCAGTTTTTTGAGTAAAAGATGTTTTAGATTTTTTAAAATTCAAATTCAAAATCGATCGATACATTTAGAAGGTCTTTACTTCCAAAATTTTCTGGAAATTTGTATAATATGTATGTATTTACCGTATTTACTTTTTGTTACAGATAATGAAGCTTGTACGGCAAGTCTTCGGTGACAGAATATTCTCCTTAATTATGAAATCCACTTTTTACGGACATTTCGTCGCAGGAGAGGATGAAGTAAAAATTAGACCTGTTTTGGATAGATTACGCCAATTTGGTGTTAAGCCAATTTTAGATTATTCCGTCGAAGAGGATATCTCTCAGGAAGAGGCCGAACGACGAGAAATAAAGTAAATATTTTTACTCTTTTATAATTTACTTTGATATGGAATTATTTTAAGGATCTCATGTTTAAATCTTTGATACTTTGAGTTATCAATCCCAAGTTTTAATTTTGGGTCTTAGCCCAAAAAATCACGCGTTTTATTTTACGCAAAAAGTATTGAAATTGAAGATCTTTTTTCTCTACACAAAAACTTATATTGGAAAAATACGTACGACTACAGAGATAAAAAAATCTAATTTCATATAACATTTGTTAAAGGCATGTGGTAATTACCATAAGGACAAATTTAGTATCCCCAACTTTACGCCCACAATAATAAATATTATTTGCTTAAACTAGGCCACTTACCTCCGTTTCGTATAGACTGAGCTAAATGGCCTAGTTAAGTGAACAATATTGATTACAAATGTAAAGTTGACGAAACTAAATTGCTTTTATGGTAAAGTATCAAATGCCCTTAAGTAAACTGAAGAAATCGAATTTTGAAGTTATCATGTATTTGTTTCCAACACCCTTAACACTTTTATCTAATTTTAGAGCTTCAGTGTCAGAAGCAGGAGACGACAAGCAAGAAGGTACTTTAAAGAAGTACCATGTAGAAAAATCATTCGCTGACCGACGTTATAAAGTATCCTCGGCCAGAACGTATTTCTATTTGAACGAAGCCTCCTGTGAACGCAATGTAGATGTCTTCATTAGATGTCTGGAAGCCATTGCGGGTGAGTTTTTTGCATTCTCATTTGTCATCTCTTTGTACCATTTTTCAAAATATCCTCAATCTTATGAAAGCACGCCTACCTTTTTAAAATATTATTTATTGACTTAACTATTTGATTTTGGTTTAATTTGCATAATTTGCTGCTTTAGCTTTGATACTTAAGACTCTTGCCAGAAGAATGCTTCAAACAAGTTGTTGGGTACTAATTCTAAAATAGTCACCAAGAAATTTACACGAATTTTGGCAACTGTTTGTACACATGATTACGTTGAAACTACCTTTTACAAATATACGAATGTTAGATAGAGTATCAATTTGCTTGATCCTGGGTTGTCGATAATTGATAATAATTGATCAATTATGGTATATTTTTTTATTTATGCATCCTTTCTCTCTTACCGCATGACCTCGAACAATTATCTTGTTATTAACTTTTGCAGCGTACGAATAACGACACTTCAAGATGATATATCCTTCCCTTATTACAAATTTTTCCATTTATCCTAATCGTGGTAAGAATTTTGTGTTTTTCGACTGTCCTTACTTCTTCACTTCCTCACTTCTTCACTTCCTCTTATGTATTTTTAGTTCAATTATTTTTCAAGAATTATTTTGAGAGAATAACATCCAGACTCCAAAGTCCAAATAAATACGCCTGTGTCTGATACACTTGCAAAATGTACTATGTACTTCATTTTTGTCAAATTAAATATTCCTTTTCGCAATATATTATTTTTATGCAGGTGCCTCCATGGGGGTTGGTATCACTGCAGTCAAGTTGACTGCTCTTGGTCGACCTCAGCTCTTGGTTAGTATTTTATTTGTCTGCCAGACACAGGAGTAAGATCAATTATTTTCATTAAAGTAATATTCTCTAAAAAATAATCTACACTTTGCTTTAAAATAACAAATACAATATTTAAAGCATTTAGGCTGCTCAAAATCAAATAGTGCAGTTCACAGAATAAACTTGTTTCGAAACTATTCAATTTAGAACTTTTTCTATTTAAAATCATTTCAAAATTTATAAGTTCCAGTTTCTTACAATTTCAAAAGTGGTCAACCCTTCGGGATTTTAAAGAATTTTCATATAGTTGAATAAAGTTTTAACTAATAAATTGAATCAACTGATCTGCCCTCTTCCAGCTTCAATTATCCGAAGTAATTATGCGAGCGCGACAGTACATGTCGGACGTGGTTGGCGGTGAAGGTGCCGTTCTGGATCACCATGCAAAACCTGATGACTTTAAAAAGAAATTTGCAGATGCCCATATTCAGGATGCAGTACCGGTACAAAGGTTCCTTGACAAAATACAGTCGGATAAAGAAGGGTACGTTAAATAATCGCGTTATTTTACTCAAGCACTGCTGCTAAAATTCGAAAAAACGACGTGCTGTGTCTGTTTTGTCAAAAATCGTGAATTATACGCTAATATTTGTACTAAAATTGCACTGCAAGATTTTTCACATGTTAATTTTTTAGTTAATCCAATCGGCAAACAATTAGTTATGCACTCTCTCACTCTTCCAAAAAAAAGTAAATTTTGAATTCAGAGTTTTTGTCAGAAAATTTCGTAAATATTTTGCTAATGGTATGTTTTCTTTATTTCATGAAAATGGTCTCTTGGACATGCAGAAAGTAAGAATACAACATTTTATGTATTTATTCAATACCTCTCAATAACATTCTACAGACAATCCGTGTTTCTTTTTTTGAGCGTAGTGCAATCTTATTGAATATGCAACTTGACTTCTCCGTTCTACAGTGATTTCCAAATTAATGAAAACCTAAATAAGAGAGTTATTGTTCATATAATTGAATTGGATTTGCCACATTAAAAGACTGGAGAATATGTAGTTTTGTTCATATTCGATGTAGAAAATCCATAGTGGTGATAGTAGTATCAGTAGTACTGCTTTTTTCTTTTACTTTCTCTTGGTTTGAAAAGATCTTTGAAAATTTATTCGTATTTGCCTCATTTTATCCTTTCATTAATTTAGCTTTACGTAACTAACTTTTTTTAAATGTTTGATCTACTAAACCTATTTTGTGATTAATTAAATAATCGGAGCATCTTTTATTGCAAAATCTACTGTGTTTGTAATTAAAAGTAAAACTGCATATTTATAGCTGAAATTATCTGAAGAAAGCATTTAATTATTTAGTGCTTTTATTTTTTTAATAGTCTAAGTGTACCATTTTTGTTTTGAGTGAACTGAGTTGTGTACTTTAATTTATATTATTGTAATTTTTATAATAATTTAAGATTATGAGGAAAATGGCTCTAAGGCAATGCTTGAAAGCTTTTTCTACTAGTTTTCCTGCAGATGACGTGTATAGTGTACACATGTCATAGACTAGTTAGGCCTAAACTGTCCAATTTTCAATAAAATCAATCTAGTAGAACGTCCCACAAAAGGGATTAACCTGGAATAAATTGTCAAGATAAAGGATTGGTTAATTCATATTCAACTACTCATTTTTATTAAACAAGTTATAATCGGAAATTTTTGACAGTTTTCGAATCAAGCGCAATGAAAAGCAATGTGCATTCTAATTCTTATTATTTAATGCAGTGTCATTCACTTGTTCCCCTGGAGTGGAATCCTTGACGAAAATTACGAACTGAGTAAAACTTTCCAAGTCCCGGATATTAAAACTGGGAAAATGGTACAATTGATGTCGCAACTAACATCGAAGGAGGAAGAGATGTTCAGAAACATGGTCAGAAGATTGAACACTATTGTTTCGGTACGTTTTTCTTTTTAATTTTACAGCTTTACTTTGAAACTCAAATTCAAGTTCTGGCATTAAAATTCTACCTCGTCATTCTACATAAGAAGTATTAGAACAAGATATCTTTTCTAATTTCATCTAAAAATTCATTCTCTTAATTTTATCAAATGAATAATCGAATTAGATATTTTTTACTCTACAGGCGTAATTTTATTCTAAAAAAGAATATTTTTGTAATAAACTGAAGAGATTGAATTTGAACTTAGAACGTTTATCGAATAAAAAAGTCGGCAAAAAAAATTGTCTAATAAATTTTGTTTTTTACAGGTAGCAGACAGTTTGAATGTTAGAATAATGATCGACGCAGAGCAGACATATTTCCAGCCAGCGATATCGCGACTTACACTGGAGATGATGCGCAAGTACAATACAAAAAAGGTAATTACTGTTTCCGAATAGTGCCATGAAATATGTATTATTACAGAGGTTATCAGTGAATGAGCTCTCAATCTCAATGTGTGGTCTACCTCCCTCCTAGGCTGTGGTCTTCAACACATATCAGACATACCTTAAGGATGCCTACAACGAAGTCAAGACGGACCTTGAACAGGCGGAGCGTCAAAATTTCTATTTTGGAGCTAAAATCGTACGCGGGGCTTATATCGAACAGGTTTGTACTCTCTTTAGATATGTTTAAAAATGGCAAAATTTAAAATATTTTTAAAAGTTGGAATAGTTCGGCACTATAACTCGAAATTTTATCTTTATGATTTGTTTAAAGGAAAGAGCACGAGCTGCTGCTATGGGATATACTGATCCAACGAATCCCACATACGAAGCCACTACAGAATGTTATCACAGGACGTTAATGGAGTGTTTACGGAGAATGAAACAGTACAAAGACAAAGGTGAAGATCCTAAAAAAATTGGGATCATGGTAGCTTCTCATAATGAGGATACTGTTCGTTTTGCAATTGAAAAGTATGTAAAAATAGTATTAAATTTTTTAATAAAGTTTAATATCAATATAAAGGTTGCTAAAAAAATCAAATATTCTTCCAGAATGAAGGAAATAGGAATTTCGCCCGAGGATAAAGTCATTTGCTTTGGTCAGCTTTTTGGCATGTGTGATTATATTACATTCCCTCTTGGTGAGAATTTTTTTAGATATAATAATACAAATTTGAAATCTAAGTTGAGGAATATTTTTAACATAATTAAATGAACTTTTAGGTCAAGCTGGGTACTCCGCTTATAAGTACATCCCATACGGCCCTGTAAAGGAAGTCCTGCCATATCTGTCTCGAAGAGCCCAAGAGAACCGAGGTGTTCTTAAGAAGATCAAGAAGGAGAAAAGCCTCATACTTCAAGAAATTATAAGACGTATTCTTCAAGGACAGATATTTTATAGGCCCAAAGGCAATTACACTCCTGTCTGAGCAACTACTACTTTTACCCGGCGTGAGTCGAGTGTGAAGTTAAAATAGTGATTGCAATTTATCGAATCTTACATGACCGTAACACGAATCGTCAAATCGAAGAAAATAACTCATCCATCAGATTGATGGCATCCTGATAAAAATGCAAGTGCCGAGTGAGAAACGTGAAGCTCTGTAAGCTGCCGTTCGAGATCGCTTCAGCGTGTAAAATTAAAATAAAACTTGCATGAAAATGCAAAGATCAGTATAATCATCTCCCGTCTTCAGCGAGCTGAACGGATTTGAATCCACTAGTGAAGTTGTACTGACCTACGTTTTTTAACTCGTTGTTATCTTTTTCCTTTCATTCGAAATCATTGCACGAAAAGCTATGAAAAGGAAGAGAAGAGGCCTCTCAAATCACTGGATATTAATGAATTTACACTAGTACCCAGAAATAAAGCAGCACTCTCAAAAAAAATCTGAGTTGATTGCCTTAAATGAGTTATCTAAGAATCTCACGAAATGTCAACGTAAAATAGGTATTTATTTTTAAAAGTAATCTGACATTGTTCTGCACGCTCTCTTTGTATTTCTCGGTTCGATAACTTTTCTTTTTGAACTTTACTATATTTCTGGCAAAGATATTTAGCTTTCAAAACTGTTATTCAATCTTGAATTTTCTTACATTTAGTGATAATTTACATTCTCAATTGCTTTCCACAACTTCACAAGAGAGCTAATTATAAAAAAAAAAAAAGAAACAAAAATAGAAAACTGCATTTCGAAAAATCACCGTCTGTGGCAGTGAAAGAGAAAAATGTGCACAATTATTAAATGCCGATTTTTTTTATTTAAATTAAGAACAATGCATTTCGTCAAAAAAAAACATGGTCTATACGTATTTATAAAACAAGAGTCCCTTCGTCGAAAATTTTTATCTCTACAAGCTCGCGTTCAATCGAGTATGAAAGTATAGTGAATTCTAAGGATAAGATGTGTCTTTGATGTTTATAAAATGAATAATAGCCTAAGGAAACTGACTTTTTTGAAGTTTTTATGTTAGGAGAAAAATTGTCAAAATTGATTCACTTTATATTATAGTATATTAGGTACGAGTCCAGTTGATGTACGCGACAATTATAAAAAAATGGTACTCTCAACGAGTATTAGGATAATTAAATCGAATTATAAAGATCAGCATACGGTCGATGAATTTCAAGCAGATGTGTTCAGAGTACAAAACTACTTCGTAAGTTTTTAGTTTATTCTTAATACTTCAGATATTATGCGTTTTAAATTTCAATCGAATTTGAGTTTTTAATTTTTTTTATAAGATATTGGCTTTTTGTTAATTCTGTATTTGTAATAATCTGCTGCGTAAGATCACTGATTTTTCAAATAGAAAAACATTATTGTTATATTAATGAGACATTACGTTTAGTATTAGTAAAAATCTGAAAAAAAGTTGAATGATAAATATTACTCGGTTGGACGTTTTCTAAAAAAAATAAGATTGCATATGTGTCTTCATGAAGTCGAGCCTTTCATAGATCTCTTTTTATATGTATTTTATGAACTATGATCTACTTATTTTATTTCATTTTGAATTTCTTAAGTATTTCAGAAATCGACGATTAAGAATAATTATTTTGTAATTAGATAAGTAATGTAATTTTTTTCAATTTTTATTATTCTTGTGAAATATGAATCTTGGAAACAACTCTAAATTTGCTGGAAATAAATAAAGGGGCATTGTTAAAGTTATACAGATTGTAGCTAAGTGTTTTTGTGTAGTCAGTTCAATTTAGGAGCAGAAATGGTCACGAAAACGAAACACAAAACGACTTTTGTTTCGTTTTAATCTTCAATATAAGAAGAAACTAAATTCTTTTCCTAAGTCTCTATTAAAAAGTCGTTAGCCTCGATTTTTATGCAGACTTTCCAATTTAACTAACATATTTTAAATTTTATGAGACAAAACGAAACAAAAATTTTGTGACAATTCCTGTTTGAGAGAAAGAGAGAGAGAGAGTTTTATATATAATATATATATACAATTCCGTTCGTGGGACTTTTCGTATACCTATTACATATTGTACTAACGTTCGGAAACGTGATACTGACAATAACTTAGATAGGTAATATTATTTATGAAATCTTAGAGTCAGTATGAGACTGATTGAAGCAGATGATGGTAGCCGAGAAAAAGCAAACTTCTAATACATAGAAAGACTATTTTTAAAGAAGTTTTTTTACTTTTTTCTAGCAATACCTTTCAATATAGTTTTAGGGGTTTTAGGAAATTCGAGATAATCAAATTTCAAGTATTTGTTATTGAAATATATTAGATTAGAAAATATTGAAAATTAACTAATTAAGACATTTTCAAATTTTAATTACAATTAGACTGTAGTAGTGTTTGCTTCTTCTTGGCCAATTTGTAGTTAAATTTATACATATTTATTAATAGTGAGAAAATATTTAAAGAGAGAAAAATGAAAGTCGTTTAAGAAATCTAGATAAATTTAAAGTTATTAACTATTTATTAATTTATGCAATGCTAGATTCTTCATAATATTTATATCTTCTCTGAAGATACATTGATAATCGATATAGATTTATTAGACAGGGAAATGTTCGTTGTTCTGGAAAATTGTTGAATATTGTATCTTAATTTCTCCCAATGTCCATAATTCCTGTAAATTTATCATATTCATTTTTGTCATAAAGTGGATCTATATTTCCATTGTGTTATTTCTTTAATATTAGAGAATATTCCTTTTTTTCTAATATTAATTGACATTCATGAAAAACGTACATGAACGTTTCCATCTTCAGGTAAATAAAAAAATTTTTTAATCTTATCCCAAATATTAAGGATTATATTATTATTACTATTTATTTATATATTATTATACTATTTATATTACTTATTATGACTTAAGGGCGTTAGACCCAAGTGTTAAGCTTTAGATTCCATTCTCCATTTTACTCAACTAAAATTATAGATAAATATTTTTTCGCCTTGTAGCGCTAATCTTTTTTCAAATATAAGACTGCATACAGAGCGACAAAATATTTAGTTTCGATACTTTTTGTATAAAACGAGGAATTCAAAATCTAACTTCAAAATTGAATATTTTCATTTTACTTAAAAAATATTTGAATTAAATATTTTATCGTTCTGTACGCATAATTCTAGTTAAAAATTGATTAATTTTACGGAGGGGAAACAATTCTAATTTAAATACTTGTTAAGTAAAATGAGGAAATCGAGGTTTTAGATAGGAACTTGGCTTCAACACCCTTAATTCAAATTTTCTTTATATATATAATTTAAATTAAGATATTTTAAGCTAAAAATGCGGCGTCACATTATCTTGTATTAATATCGAGCTCCTAAATAAGCAGATTTTTATCTTTTTGAATCAGGCCAGAAATTTCTTTGTGCAGGATTTCATTTGTGAATGAACATGATGGCCCTGTAGAATTTCGAAAATACATTTGCCCTTCAGTCCACGTGACGTGACGTTTTCCAAGACCTCCTTCTTTCTTCTTAATTCTTAAGTATAGCCACAGAGTCCAAGAGGCAAGACCTGTGAAGAATCCACCTACGCGCTTACACTATGTGCATCTTCAAGTCATTAACATATATATACACTATACAGATACAGTCTCAGCCACGTGCCAGCCTTTCATATAAAAATAAAAATAGGAATGATCCATTTTTGGATAATAAATTATTATGCAATGACATAACTAAATAGAACATTGTATTAGATATTTATCAACCGAAGAAGGTTTAATTAAACTATTTTTTAAATATTTGAAAATGCAAAAACTACAAAACTAAACTTCCTCAATTGAGGAAAGTTCTTTGGCCGGATGTGTCCTCAAACAAGAAAAAAGACATTTTAGCGGGCATGAGAAATACAGGATGAATGGTCATTTTAAAACTGAGATAATTCATAATTCGGTTCTTGGGATGGCGCCAAAGAGATTAATGTCCCTCGTTTTCTTCGGATATTTAAAAACCTGAGGTGCATATGGACAGAAAATGAAAGTAAAAATAAGAAAATAAAAATTTCCTTGACGTTAACTTTCAGAACTGCAAACACGTCACATCTCTTCATAAACGGGCGAGAATTGATAATATCGCGCGTGATTCAGTGTATATATAACACATCTATCTACATGTGTATAAAACTCTGGCTTGACCGAGATAGAACACGTATATATTTCTTCTTTCTTCTTCTTCTTCATCTCCTTCTTGTATTTCTCGAACACCGTTCAACAAGTCAAAGCAAGTCAAAGCGCGTTGCCCGACAGACAAAGACCTACCGTGATCAAGACACCGGTGCATTTGCAGTTGTGTTGTCAGTGGAAAACCAACGAGTTCATCAGTTGCCATTGTGTACAAGAAGTATAAGTGCATCTGACTGCTAATCTGCTCATGCAAACGACAACAAAACGTGCAAATCTTTCTTCTGCGAAGTCAAGAAAAAAATAAAAGAAAAAGCACGTGGCTGAGGAGGTGACGTAGGAGGATGACAATTCATCTACCGACAGCACGAGAGGCAATTGATAGGGATGGCAAGGACTCTGTCATCAATGTGATTTATAGTGTTCATCATTTTACACATGCGGAAGTCAATTGACAGTAAAATAGTAAGTAATATTAACTACAATTATTAATAGTAAAAGTACCTACCATCTGAGTAAATGTTTTCCTTTATTTTTTACTTTCACTCATTGTTTTGATAATTATAATATTCTTTTATTCTAAATATAAATCGCTTTCTTTCCGGTCGAGAGTGAATATGTATATGAAAACATGAATGCGCTGCGCGAAGTAACTATTTAAAGATCAGAATGGTCATTAGACCGGGAAACTGTAAAATAACTGGAATTGTTAAAGACCAGGACAAAGCGTGAAATGAGAAAAGCGCCGTTTAATTCAACGCGATGTATCATTAATTCAAGAGTGATTATTTTTTGTTGCTTCCACTGCTCGAAGAACGTCGATCCTGAATATTTGATTGATGTCTTGCACTTGTATTTGCCCCCGATCTTTGGAGTTCACGCACGGTATTATCCTCAGAAACACGACTGCTTGAACCTTCCTCAAGCTCATGGGGAAAACGTCTAGTCAATATTATGTTACGCTCCACATTGTTAAGTGGACGTTTCATACGACCGTTTTCGTCTAAAGCTAATGGTACATTCAATAGTTCAATAGTATGCCATCCATCTTCGTCACGAACTCCAATGATAAAATCTCGATACCATATTAGATTATTAGGATTTACTCTTGGACTAATGTGACCATTGTATACTGTATAACGCGGAATATTGCTGTTGCTGTTCGTCCTTCCTCGTCCGACTTGCGAATAACTTAAATCTATAAAAAGACTTATATTTAGTGAACATTATAGTTGTCGAGACCTTAAGGGCATGTATTACTTATCCGATCTCTACCTTACCGACATTTTTTTCTCTGTAACGCTACATCTACATTTATAAAGATATCAAATGGAAAATTGATAAAATTAAAGAAAATATGCTAATATATGTTTGTCTGGTCTTTAATTTTTGTAAAAATAAAAAAAAATTTTTGAAAAAATTTGTTTTTTAAAAATGTCAATATTTAGGACCAGACAAACATAACTTAAGGCTTTAGCTTCAAATATATAAATTTTCAATGTGGTATCTCAGTAAATGTAGACGTAGCGTTACAGAGAAAAAAATGTCGATAAGGTAGGGATCGGGTAAGTAATACATGCCCTTAAGGGCATTTATAAATGTCTACATTTATAAAGATATCAAATTGAAAATTTATAAAATTAAAGAAAATATGCTAATATATGTTTGTCTGGTCTTAAATTTTTGTAAAAATAAAAAAAAATTTTTTGAAAAAATTTGTTTTTTAAAAATGTCAATATTTAGGACCAGACAAACGTACCTTAAGGCTTTAGCTTCAAATATAGAAATTTTCAATGTAGTATCTCAATAAATATAGATGTAGGGTTACAGAGAAAAAAATGTGGGTAAGGTAGAGATCGGATAAGTAATACATGCCCTTAAGGTACGTTTGTCTGTTCCTAAGTATTGACATTTTGAAAAAAATAATTTTTTCAAACAAATTTTTTTTATTTTTATAAAAAGTTAAGACCAGACAAACATACATTAGTATATTTTCTTTAATTTTATAAATTTTCAATTTGATATCTTTATAAATGTAGACATAACGTTACAGAGAAAAAAATGTCGATAAGGTAGGGATCAGGTAAGTAATACATGCCCTTAAGGGCATGTGATACTTTACCATAAGAGCAAATTAGTTATACCAATTATACAATCATATTAATAAATATTTTTAGCTAATAAGAGTCAACAAACTTTCATCTATGCATGATATAAATAAATAAAATATAATATATATAAATCAATAAACATTCGTATATACGAAGGTATATACTCTTATTAGCTAAAAATATTTATTATTATGAAAGTGTAATTGATGTAACTAATTTGCTCTTATGGTAAAGTATCTCATGCTCTTAAAGGCATATGCACTGACAAAAAAGTTTGGTTCGGACAACAAAATAATTTTGTTACTATTTGTGCAACAAAATTTTTTTGCTGGGTCAACCAAATTATTGTTGGGTCAAGAAAACGTTTTGTTAAACCAACAAATCGTTTTGTTGAGCTAACAAAAATTTATTTCAGTCAACAAAACATATTTTGTTGCGCAAAATATTTTTTTCAGTGTGACTTGACATTTTGTGCAATTTAGTTTCGCTAACTTTACGTTTACAAGAATAAATATTTTTTCTAAAACTACGCCACTTATCATATGAAATAAAGATAAAAAATAAATGTCCCTAAACCTGGAATTTAAGCATCAAATTCAAAGGGGCGGGGGGGGGGGGTTACGTTAAAATTAAGTGCTTAATTATAGTGCTAATTTATGCTGTAAATTCTTCATTTTGTGTTTCGTAAGTTTTCGAAAAAATGCACAGTAATCCGAGCTTGATTGTTCAAATAAAATTCTGATTTACACAGGTACTAGCATTTTAACAATTTTGAACAATTAATCAATATTGATCAAATTTTGAGAGTATGTAAGATTTACTTGTTGTTCAATTATACTTACGAAAAAAAATTAAGAAACCCACGAAGTAGAGGAGTAGAGTTTCAGTAAAAGCCTTCATTTTTTCGAAGACAGAAAACTGATGCTTGACTCACGACAACTTATAATTTTTTTTATTGTGAGCCTAATATATTCCTGTGATTATAAATCGTATATATCACACACAGGTTACTGTGCAAAAATGTGAACTTCAGAATTTGTGTTTTTTTAGATAAAAATAATTATAATGCGAAATAATATTTAGCTTTTAGTTACAACATTCTTTTAAGATAAAAATTTTAAAGCAGATTAGGGGTCGTCCATAAACCACGTGGTTTATTTAGGGGGGGGGGGGTAAAGGCCACGTTGGTCTGCATAGTGTGGGGGGGGGGCGAGTCCAAGCCACGTAGTTTTACGTTTATCAAAAAAATAAAATACATGGCTTACTTCTTTTTTTAGTGTCGCTATTTTTTGACTCAGATTTTTCTTCATGAACTTAAAATTTTTACATTGTAAAAGCGACCAGGTACCTAAGGGGTGTGGGGGTCGACGCGAATGCTACCGTAGAAACCATGGGATGTGAGTAGGTCAGAAAGTATCTAAAATTGGGCCACGTAATTTATGGCAAACCCCTAATCAAGATAAGCTTTTATTGGAAAACAGGTTATGAACAACAACGATTATTTAATTAACAAAAGAATCAATTTATTCAAGACTCTCGGAAGGCAGGTCTTTACTCTTTGAGATGCGATTTTAGACTAAAGAACGAACGTGTGACAAATATCACATTCATACACCATACACATTCCAATCATGGTTATAGTTTACATTATAGAGATTACGCATAGCCCTTGAAGCTTGGTCCTAAACTTCTTAGAATAGTAGACCACACACAACTTATAAAATATCGTTTCAATACTTAGAATTGTAGATTATATTTTTGCTCTATATACATATTTACAATTGTTGAAATAATCCAACAGCTTTCAATTCCAGGTTTAGGGACATGGTAAATGATCTACTTTCTACGAAAAATATTTATTATTGCCAAAGTAAAGTTGGGAAATTAAATTGTAAATAGCATATACCTTTTTAAAGAATATAAATTGTTTTCCTTATTATCTGAAAATCTTTTATTCTATGGTACAAATATAGTTCTTATTTTGTATTCACTTTATATACTATAGTAAAATATATATGTTGTACTTACCAATACAATTAAAGAAAACCGTTAATGTAAATAAGAGAGTAGTGATGATCCTCATTGAAAATGGGTGAATCTGATTTTTTTAGAATTTGTGAACGACAGCAACATCGTCAAATATTATCTTTGAAAGAACTATGTTTAAATTTTTTACCTGACATATTTTATCTTTTTATTGAAACATCTTTAAATATTTGCATATCAATATTGCAAATGTAAATTTTGATTATAATGATTATGTAATAGATAAACACCGAATATTCCCTGAAATTTTCTTGAAAGTCGCAATCCAGGCGCCAATATTATATTTGAAGTTTAAACGAAGAAAATGTTTCCAGAAAGATACCAGAGGACTTACAGTTTTTTTTTAGTTTTTCCTGGTTCGAATGTTCTTAGTTATTTATAGATTAATTACTCTTGCTTAAAAAAAAATGTTATTGAAATTTGTTTACAATATAGATTTATACACCTCATTCTATATTCTTTCCAAAGATATTTATTTTGTGTTATTATACATACTGAAATAGTATTATAAAATGTAAATAAAAAACCCTATATATCATTATAATCAGGTGCTTCCAGTGCTGGAATATCCATCCTGGGCATGTCTTTCCTGCCCATTTCCACCCCCTCTCTGTTGTGTTTGACCGTCCAACATTATTCTCGTTTCTTTATTGTTAAGAGGACGACTCCATCCTGAATTAAAATGTAAAGCATAGGGCACTTTTTTTATGCGTAGGTGGTGCCACAAACCATCTTTACGCACACCAATTACAAAATCTTTATGCATTATTAGATTAGCAAGGCTTGTGACCCTGGGATATATTTCACCATTATGGATTGTATAAAAAGACGTATTCTGATTTCGTATTCTGGCTGATGAACTTAATTCTGTAAGAAGACATTATTTAAATTAAAAGTATTATTTTTTTGCAATATTTATAGTCACTCTCTTAACGTATATATGGTTCCTCATCAAGAAATGAGTTATAAAGTTATTTTTAATTATTATTACTGGCTTTTTGCTTGGCAGACATATTTTATTCAATTACATACATAAGAACAAAAATATTTGCGATGTTCTCGTTAATGAGGCCCTTAAAAGAAACAACACAATTAATACACACTTTGACTTATGTAAAATTTGTATATATTATTAAAAATTACAGTGATTTTACTAAACATATGTGTGACATGATTCATATTACTGAAAATTTTGATTAATGATTCCGAGAGCACGTAATGGCACTGATTATTTTCTTTTACTTGCACACATATATTTTAAGTACACAATTTATAATATATAATTACCAATAGAATTCAAGAATAAAATCGCGAAGATAAAGAAGAGAACACGAATAACGATTCTCATTTTTCCGTCAAAAGTGGAGTCTGATTCTTATATATGTAACTTCTTGAGATTGATCTTAACTAATGAGGAATTCTGCATGCGAGACTTTACTTGCTATCTCCCTTTTGCAAATATTAGAATATGTATTGTAATTATAAGATCTCATCACAACTAACTTCTCTTGAATGTCTATGTATTGAGGTGCTTCTGAATTTCGAAATTCTTGAAATTTTATATACTGTTTACACTCAAAGAAATCTTTTCTATGATAAAGACATGATAAACACTTTGCATGATAAAAAAATGATAATGGCGTCAAGTATACGCATGACAATTGACTCACAACTGTATATGATATTTCCCAATATAGCACATCACGATCTTATCGCAAGAGCCACGTAAGATAATAATATTTTGAGTCCATTGATAGATTTTTTAATAATATTTCACAATGTGAAATAAATTGCAAAATTTAACTTTCAAACAAAAACAACGTGAAAAAACATGTTGATTTAAAATGCTGCATTCTAAATAAACGTGTTTTTTCTATGGAATATTGTAATATTAATATTTCTCCAGAAACTTGTCGCTGCGCAGCAGTTTTTCAAATAAAAAATGGGTCGACTGCACTGACGAGGATTTTATATGACTCATCAGAAAGAGGAACCTTGCAAACAAGTTTACCGAAAATAGAAATTTCCGAAAAGGGGACTTACTTCTACTTATTGTGTGTGTGTCGTACGTACAATAATAGTAATAAAATATGCATAAAGCAATTGCGATTTGCAGAACATGCTGATGTGTTCGAGGACACACGTGGGGGTTTGCCAATGTCGCGGTCGTCGATCTTCCAGTCGCAGCAGACAGAGAGGCAAACAAAAGTATATTATACACAGTCTGATATTTTTTATGTGTTTCAAATGATGATCGACGGCACGAGTATATAGCAAGTTCTTCAGTTACCATGAACTCAGTCCATAAATTACATTCATACATATATATGTGCTGATCTTGTCTTTTAAGGGTATGTGCATAGTAATTACTATAAGCGCACATATTTAGTTTCGGCAACTTTACGCTCGCAATAAGTATTTTTTACTAAAACTATATTAGGTCATTTACCTCTCTCTGTACGAAAAGGAGCACGGAGAAAACTGGATATTAAACCGTAATACCTAGCTATTTAGATATAATATCTAGATGTTAAAATATATAATCCAAATATTCTAACATCCAATATTTTAATATCAAGATGTTATATCTAAATATCTAGATAGTCGTCCCATAGTTAAATAGCTAGATATTACGGTTTAATATCCAGTTTTCTCCGTGAGATAAATGGCCTACAACTGTTTTATAAATATACATATAAAAGAAACAGTTGTAAACCCAGAGTTATATTTATAAAACTATTTGCACTATTAATCAATCTTTTTTTAAGTAGAGAATTCCCCAAACCAAAGCTTATATTAATATTGTCACTGTGTGTTTTAATGCTATATTTTAAGAATTTTTTTTTATTGTCTTAAAAACAGTATAAAATATTAGGTCAATTGCACAAAATTATATATAGTCTTTATCGGTGTTTATTACCGCGTAGGTACATATTATTATCAAGACTTTTATTTGTTTTATATTCGGGGAAAATTTTTAATAAAATTTCTTTTTATTCTCTTAGAATATTTAATGAAGTTTGTCACATTTTTTGCTGAAATGTCTTACAAATGAGACATAAACATTATAGTGTGAGATGCATATTTTGTATGCGGGAATCGAGTCAGACATAGTGTGATAAAGAAGAATTACAATCGTAGTACAATAAATCCAATAGCGTTGCCAAATGCCAATAACCCGATAGCGAGAAAAACAGCAAAAGGTTAATTCGCATATATATGACATAAATCGTGGCTAGCACGTTAATGCGTAGTTTTTAAGATCTCATCTCGCTACTCTGTTTATACATTCGGCCTTTGCCTTCTTTACGTCACTCATGAGTATTTTTTTACTTTGACATTGTTTACCTTTCTATGATAGCAGAATTAGTTTCAAAATTCCAGTTAAAAAAGAATTGCAAATCCCTCCTTGTCGTAAACAAAAATTTCACTTTAACCGCATGTTATTATAGAGATTGATTCACCTATACATAAATTCAGGATTTTTGTCAAACAATTTAATAACTCTTCCCATATTTCAAATCTGCGAGCTATATTTTGTGTTCTTAAAGTTTATTAACACCTCGTCTTTGTACAGCATCCCAAATTATTCTTTATCATAAATACATGTGCGTCAAAAGAAGCAGAATTGCCGTTTCGGAATTGCGCAGTTTGCAACTTTGAGTGGCATCTCGCCAATAATATGAACATTTCGATTTAACGAGAAGAGATGACATATATCTTTATACGTCAAAAGGTTCTGTTTGTATTTCATGAGTATCCGATTTAAAAAATGGATATTTGTTGTAAATTTTCAGGATTTTCAGTTATTACGTATTACACAAATATTATTTACAACTTGTAGAAAGACTGGCTTTAATATAATGGCGTAAATCAAGTTTTTTTTTTATTAAACTGCATGTGCAGTGAAAAAACCACTTCTTTATCAACCTGATGAAAGAATAGTTAATTTTTTATAACAATGGATGATGAAAACTAAAGTAAAATTTCCGCATGAGTGTGATAAGGTGTTTGGATGATGAAAAAGCAAGAGGAATTTCTTTAAAATGCACGATAAACTTCTTATAATGCAAGATAATTATTAATTTAAGACTTTTCTGTAAATATATGCAGGAATTTTGCTTTGCTAACAATGTAAAATGTTTAATGAGTCACGGATGTATTTTTCTTGGGTTTTACTTCGCTTTTACCACTACTGTTTTTTCAGCAGGTATGAGACATCATTATTTGTTCAATCTCTTTGTAAAGAATGGATAACAAAGACACATATAAATTTTCCAATCTCCAAAATTCTAGGTGAAAATCATCTTTTTCTCTGGATCAGAAAATGTAAACAATGTAGATTAATTTCTCGCACTTGATGAAAAGTTTACGATCGCGATAAATTGATAAAAGCCACGCTGAGTATATCTAATCACGCTGCTCTGCGAATGTATAGTGATGCTACCTGAAGTGAGGGAACCGTGAAAATGAAATTACAGAATGGTACACCTGTATTCTGGGTGATATTTACAATACCGAGAGTAAATTTTGTTGTAGGTAAATAGTACCCTGAAGCTGATTTTAGATTCACACTTTCTTTTTTCCATGAATCACTCAGTAGTTAATCTATGATCGAATCATTAAACTGGAAAAGATATTAAGTGAATGAACATTATCCGTTCTAGTGTGAATATCTATAAAAAATCAGACCAATACATAAATACAATTTTTTAAATATATCACGGAATGCAAAAAAAAAATACTTACATTCATACTATGTTGAGCCAAGCGTTATAAACAGACGATATTGCTTTTACCATTTTCGCTGTATGTTTAATTTTATAGTAAATTAAGTTTTTTTCTTTAAATGGAAGTATAAACATAAAGTATAAACATAAGCACAAATGAAAGTACAAATGTGTTTGAAGAAAAAAATAAAAATTTTACACAATTGACATAATACAAGTGTCTTATCTCCAGAATTAAATAAAGAATTAGAATGTATGTCGGAGCAAGCCAGGCCACTCGCCATTAAATTACATACAATAAATTATAAGCCTGCAGTAATTTATATAGCAGTTGATGAGCATCAACTTTAAATATCATTTTAACAATGAGAACCAAATTGAAGTTGATTACATATTTTTAAAGAAGCTGTTTCATTTAGAAATTATATAGAGAGAATACAATTATGTAATGTTAATTAATGTGGTATAAAAATAATGCAGCTATATGTAACTATTTTAAACGTTGATGATCACGTTTTAAATCGTGATATTTTTAGCCAGAGAAACGAGTTTATACTTCACAAATTAATGGAAATATTTATGTATGGATTTACGTTTGAACTTCTATTAACATTTGCTTTGGGATTTTATCTACGGGCTAACTACCTCAATGCTTATCAAAAATTCTTTTAATTGTTTAAGATATGCCGTATGGCTCATATTTTTTGCGCGTCTTCTAATGGCGCCGTAGAAATTCATTTTATTACTTTTTTAAAGACAATATTTTTCCTAAAGATAAAGAACAGTTGGTTTTTAGAAATCAACAATTGAAGATACACCATGTAGATATATAAGCTGGATGAAAATACTTTAAAAAAACATTTTTGATTAATGAGTCTTATAATACGACTTCTTTTGTAATATCTTGTACATTCATCATTTTAATACAAAAAATAAACAATGTTTTAAAGAAAAAAATCGTCCCTGAAGCTTAAAAATGAAAAGTGTCCGCATTTAAGGGTCTAATTGCTAAAATCATATAAGTTTACAGGAAGAAATATTTATTTCTAATGTTGTTTTATCTCTATTTCTTCAATTTTTATTCTTCGAATAAGAAAAACTGAGATACGAGCGACTATATATACAGTCAAATTTAAAATTAACCCTTTGATCTATTTTACTGGCTAATAAGGAACTTTTTGGTTAGTTTTATACTTCCGTTTTCATAATAAGTATCACGTGAAGTAATGAAGCATATATCTGTCGAATTGAGGACGATGGCGGGTTTGAAATGAGGAAAAGTAACGGGGCTTCGAATTCTGCATCACTGTCTTTCTCTTCATGTTCAAATCCCTTTTACAATGTCTTCCATCATACTCACAGCGATGTTTATTACACATAAATAATAAACATTTTCGAACTTTTACAACATGAATTTGTAGATTATTTATGAAAAAAGTACACATAAGAGAAAAATTACAGTCTTTTTTTAAAAATTATTTTAATGGCAAAACC
>UCOH01009857.1:0-14089 GCA_900474275.1 Synergus japonicus
TTAATGATAGAGGTCGCGATACACCCTGTATATAATACCGGGGGTACTAAAGAGAATGGGACAACCGCGAAAGTGTAGTGTATATCTTTTTTTTATGGATTTCTTCATCAGTTTTTCTTCAATTTGACATTGGATTCGAATCAGTGGCCAAATCTACTGATGAAGCTTAGATATTTTTCTTTTATATACCCTGTACGCGAATAAACAGTAAAATAACCAAAGAGGCAAACAATGATAAATAAGAGTAGAAGTAATTAATAGGGATTTGATACTATATTTTATTAATCAAATATAAGTTTAATAGCGCCGAATCTTTTGAAAAATGCTGTTAGAAAGTGATGGCATTTTCAGTATATATTCGAGGGTGTTTTGGGGAGAAATTACGGGAGTGAGGGTGGTCAGTTTAAGACGAAATCAACTTATTATTGTTAGTAGATACTAAAAAAATTGTTGTCGGATTTGACGCAAAAAGAAATTAGGCTAAAAACAGCACAAATCGGCTCTCCCTCTTTCGAAAAACCTATAGTTATCCGTTGAACGACACAAAAACCTACAAAATTCCGCACAAAAGAACTAAAGCTTAAAAATCTTGAAATCTTATAAAACACAAGGCCATAAAAAAAAAGTGGTTTGAACTTTATATCTGACAAAGCCATCCTTATAGATTTTGAGCTGCTGAATCCGAATCCGGCCTTAGAATTTTCCCTAGACCCTACAATTTTCCCCTAGCCTTGGATAAATATGTGAAATTTTGGATGAACACATGATGGCAGATTTTTGTTGGAGGTTAAAAAGAGATGTTATTAGTACAAGAAAAGGACGCAGAAGGAATCCGCTACGAAGAACGTTTGACGATAAAAGAACAAGGAAACATTGGAAAATCTAATATAAAAAATTCCCTAAGCTAGGGAAAATCCGAGGTACTGCAGAAAACTTAAGCCTCAAGTTTTGCATATTTATACACTTTTTCCCCTAGGCTAGGGAAATTCTCAGGTAATTCACAAAAATTCTAAATTCAAATTTGAACTGAAAGCGACCCGAAATATGTAGGAACGATGTTGTTCCATTAACTTTTTCAAGAATAAGTATAACTGCAACGGAGCCTAAAACTTCTTAAATTCACACATTTACCCTAGGCTATGAGAAAATTGTAGGGTATAGGGAAAATTCTAAGGCCGAATTTGGATTCAGCAGCTCAAAATCTATAAGGATGGCTTTGTCAGATATAAAGTTCAAACCACTTTTTTTTTATGGCCTTGTGTTTTATAAGATTTCAAGATTTTTAAGCTTTAGTTCTTTTGTGCGGAATTTTGTAGGTTTTTGTGTCGTTCAACGGATAACTATAGGTTTTTCGAAAGAGGGAGAGCCGATTTGTGCTGTTTTTAGCCTAATTTCTTTTTGCGTCAAATCCGACAACAATTTTTTTAGTATCTACTAACAATAATAAGTTGATTTCGTCTTAAACTGACCACCCTCACTCCCGTAATTTCTCCCCAAAACACCCTCGAATATATACTGAAAATGCCATCACTTTCTAACAGCATTTTTCAAAAGATTCGGCGCTATTAAACTTATATTTGATTAATAAAATATAGTATCAAATCCCTATTAATTACTTCTACTCTTATTTATCATTGTTTGCCTCTTTGGTTATTTTACTGTTTATTCGCGTACAGGGTATATAAAAGAAAAATATCTAAGCTTCATCAGTAGATTTGGCCACTGATTCGAATCCAATGTCAAATTGAAGAAAAACTGATGAAGAAATCCATAAAAAAAAGATATACACTACACTTTCGCGGTTGTCCCATTCTCTTTAGTACCCCCGGTATTATATACAGGGTGTATCGCGACCTCTATCATTAATTGAAACTACAAATATTAGAGCAAAAACTAAGTTGAAAACTCCCATATTAAAATGTTATAAAATGCGTAGTTTTTAAATTACAGAGCATTATAGTTGACCAATCATAAGCACGCTTTAGACTGCACTCATTCTCATAACGTAGCTCATAATACATCATGGATCCTAGGCAGTCTAAAGCGTGCTTATGATTGGTCAACTGTAATGCTATGTAGTTTAAAAACTTCGCATTTCACAACATTTTCGTATGGGTGTTTTCGACTTAGTTTTTGCTCTAGTATTTGTAGTTTCAATTAATGATAGAGGTCGCGATACACCCTGTATAGTTGGCAAGGAGGTCCGCAGGATATAGGAGGGACCGCTCGAATTCAACGCTTCCAACTCATTCGCGTTAGTCCCCTACCCAACCGGGACGGGGACTATATTGAGAGTGTAGTGTATAGATTTTTGAATTCAGCAAACTCAAAAAACAATAGGTGCAGAGGCCGGTATAGGTTGCGCAGTCTTTTCTCATTGTTCGTCTAATATTGAGATAACCAGTACTCGTGGTCCCAAATAGTAAAGACATTCTGTTTTCAATAGTAAAGAGTGCAATAATTCGCAATAAGCACTTGATACCACTGTGCATGCGTTGCGCTCGGCATCTGATTAAAATATATTTGATATACAATACGCATACTCAATTGATGTAACTATAGAGAGAGTGAATTTATTTACTACCGGGAACATCTCTGTTTTAGATTTCTTTAATATTGGGAATTCGGGGCCGAAAAATCCCACGATATGGAGACACTGGCTTAAGGGCATGTATTACTTACCCGATTCCTACCTAACCGACATTTTTTTCTCTGTAACGCTACGTCTACATTTATAAAGATATCAAATTGAAAATTTATAAAATTAAAGAAAATATTCTAATGTATGTTTGTCTGGTCTTCAATTGTTGTAAAAATACAACATTTTTTTTTAAATGTCAATATTTAGGACCAGACAAACGTACCTTAAGGCTTTAGCTTCAATTATAGAAATTTTCAATGTGGTATCTCAATAAATGTAGACGTAGCGTTACCGAGAAAAAAATGTCGGTAAGGTAGGGATCGGGTAAGTAATACATGCCCTTAAGCAGTGTTACTGCTTTGCGATGTTGGGAGACAGGGTTATTTTAGGAGGACTGAGAAATATTTTCTAAGTTATTGACAGGAGAGGTTAGAATGCCCGGGTGACGAAAAAAAAGAATTATAGATGCTCACCAAAACGATTCATGATTATAATAGTATATTATGCATCAAGGGATACATACTGGCGTTTTTTGTTGAGCGTGACATATGCAGAACGAGTAGTAGCTCGAGGGTACCCCGAGAACGAAGACGAGTTCTGCATACGTTGCGCGAGACAAAAACGCCTATATCCCTAGTTGCATACGATATTTTTTTCAAAAAAGTGCATGAAACCACGTATTTGAGAGCGTTTAAAGCGAGCTGAAAGTTGCTATTTCCTGAGGTTAGAATAGCGCGACTACAAGATTCTCCGCCAGAGGCAGTACTGTCGCGAGTTTTTTTTTACCTTCAGCTGGATATTTTTTCCTGTTAGGAGTTTTTTTCTCAGTCTTTTTCACTGCTCTGGAAACAGCAACTTTCAGCTCGCTTCACACGTTCGAAAATACGTAGTTTTCGTGCACGTGTTGAAGAAAAGTATTTATAATCATGAATACATTTTTGGTGGACGTCAAAGTAAAAGTTTGACAGCGCCGAATTTCTCCAAAAATGCTGTTAACAAGTGATGGCATTTTCAGTATTTGAGAGAGAGAGTGTGTGGCGGAGGGAAAGTACACGGGTGAGAGCGGTCCATTTATGGAGGAATCGACTTACGGTATTATTGTCAGTAGGACAGTAGCTGTCAGTAGATAACTAAACCGTTTCCTTCTCAAACTACCGTTTACTTTCCCACTTCATAATATGCCAATTGCACATGTTAGCTGTAAAAAAAGTACTAAACATGATTAATAATTTTTGCCTCTAAAAACAAACGTTTAAGCTAAAAATTGGAGCTTCGTTAAATAAAGATATTTTCTAAATATTTTGAAAATTTTAGACAATTCTTAAGGAGGGTTCAATTTCAGCACAACCACCTTAAAACTCCTAAGATTCTTTTTAAATCTCAAAAATTTTTCAAAACTGAATCTTCGAAATCTCGTAAAATTATATGAATAAATCGCTTACGATTCTTAAAAATTCTTTACAATTTCTAAAACTATTTGAAACCCACTTAGATTACACAAGAATCTTTAAAATTTTATTTAAAACTTTTCAAATCCGTTAAAATTGATTTAAAAAACTTATTGAAGTATTCAAATTCTTGAAAACATTTTAAGATCCCTCAAAATGTTTTGAAATATGTTAAGTTACACGGGTGCGATGAGGTTAATTTTTTTCGAAAATCTTGTCACTTTACAAATAATTTCAGATCTTGATTCTACAATATTTCTTACGTTCAAACACGCAATGACGAAAATCGCAGATAGTGCCATTTTTTTAAGGCCACTTAAATTAAATTAAAAATTAAATTATAATCAAATTATTATTAACTTAGATTCTAATTATTACTTTACAACTATACATTAACTGTATAGGTATATTAAAAAAATACTATTTTGTTAACAGAATATTCTAAGAATTAATTTCCCTCTACTATTTGTGTGTAGAAATAAGTAAAAAAGTGGCCTTAAAAAACGACACTATCTGTGATATCCGTCATTGCGTGTTTGAACATAAAAACTGTTCTAGAATCAAAATCTGCTATCATTTCCGAAGTGACAAGACTTTCGAAGAAAATTAAGTTCAGAGCACCCGTAGCTATATTTAAATCTCTTGAAGTCTTTTTGAAATCTTATGGAATCGTTCAAAATCTCTTGATATCTTTTAAAATATTTTTTTTTAAACTCTTATAATCTTGAAAGCTTGGTGTTCACACAAAATATCATGTGTTTCAAAAATTTTAAATACGTTTTCTGATATGAGTTTCTACCCCGAATTTATTTAAATTCGCTCGGTTATTTCTGAAAATATCTGTTTATAAAATAGACATTGGGACTTAGTGCACTGAAACGACTTTCGAGTAGTAGCTCCCGCAAAAGTACGGTGGCGCCACGAAACGTTCGGTAGCTTTTACGTTGTATTTCCGGGGTGTAGCTCTCCACTAGCGAAGGATAGTCCCACGACAACGAGCAGATGCTACTCAAATGTTGTTGAGTAGCTGCCCTCTTTCTCGTTCATGTTTCTGCACCTCGCGTGAGAGTCGCTATTACTCCACTGTGTGGCGCTGTTCCTCAATATTTATCGAGAAGTAGCCCTACAGATGTAAATGGCGCTGTACCTTGAATGTCGTTTCAGTGTAGATGCGAAATTTGAGTAGCTTTCACATCGGAAACGAATCTGAGTTTAACGTTCACAAACAGACATGCCGCCATCAGTCTGAATGGTTTGAAATGAATTCGCCCAATTGGTTCATCGAGAGCCCTTGAATCTAAGTTTAAATGTGAGACATTTTGGAATCATTAGATGATATGATTTTTTAGAAGAGTAGGATCTTGATTTAGAGTACTTTTTTCGCAGGACTTTCAAGCATTTTTTTTAGATAGGACGTGTTGTTTCCCTTAGTGTGTTTAGAAGTTTGAGAGAATTTTATTAATATTTGATTTTGTTTCTTTTTTTTAAATTAGGCGACCAATCAGCCGAACGTGAAGCAGCATCAACAAATAGTGGAAATTGGTCTATCTCCAGGTATTAAGACACCTTGGAGTCTTGCTTCTTTAAGACCGGCCCCTCCTATTTATACAATTAAACCTTTTGGAAAATCTGACTCAACTGAGAGCTGTCGGTCAACGAAATTGTGCAGTACGTATTTTTTAGCTAACATTTTACAAAAATTCTAGCCATCACAGATCGTTACCCTGCCTGGCGAAAGTTTCGGATAGAAAAATTTTCTATCCGTCTGAATACTTTTCAATCCGAAGTCTGTATGAAGATGCCTATCTGAATAAAAACCGTGTCAATCCGAAGTCTGCCTGTAATTTCCTATCATAATCAGTCCGAACCTGTCCCAAAACAGCCTAAAAATTCCAGTCCAAATGAATTCGAGCTAATCCGTGCCAGCTCGGTATCACCACAATACTGTAAATAAAAAAATAGGAATGATTTGTGAAATGTTGCATTATGATTGCAATTTTGTAAAAAATTTGGAAAGAAATTGACATTATGATTGTCCTCAAATTTATTCGGATAGAAACCTCAGATTCAGTGGGTTTGGAACTTTTATCGGAAGCGTGATGCGACATTTGAAAGATGAGAATTCATTTACTATTGCGGACGCATCTTTTTTTTCTGTTTTTGTTTTACTATTGAAGAAGACAAGTGTATTTGATACTTTGACCATACTTTGACACATTTGATGGGTTTATTTACATTTTCTTGACTTACATAACAGGTTAGAGTTTTTTTCTTCTAGCAAAATTTTCTAGTATTTTTGTTTTCTGAGTTAATTTGTTTATTTTTTATCAATTTTTTATCTATCATTTATTTATCACCTATTTATATAAAAAAAATCGCCTTCTTATCTTTTTTAATTAAAATAGGTACTTGCGATGACTATAATTAAAATTCTACTTTTCCTTTACTATTTATTTTAGGTGAAAGGCAATTTGAAGATGATGCAATTATATTGAAAGTGATCGAAGGCTATTGTTTCACAGTCAACGCGAGGTTTACTGTCCACTCTGGTAAGTACATGATTTCAATTTTTTTTAAAAGCTGTATCGTGTAAGTAACAATCTAAACAGAATAACAATTGTTTTCTAGAGGTTAACATCAGTGTTTCTTTAACAAAAATAGGTAGAAAACAATTTAATTTTGGTGGTTCAAAGTACTTTTCACCAGTCCGAAACAAACTGTGAATAACTGACATTTGATCTAGTTTTAGAAGTTTTGCTAATCAATGTAACTAATATAATCATAAATTCTAATAGTAGTATAGCTACTATTATAGAGAGTATGGCGCTACTTATCCACGAACAAAGTTTTGTTCCATACACGGAGAAAATTTGCTCACTAACTGTTACCGCGAAATTTGTGGTGAAATTTTGATATAGTGGCTTTTCGATTTTATTTCGCGTAGTATCAGCAATTGCTGTTAGTATTATCAATATTATTTAATACGTTTTTAATGTGAATAATGTAATAAGTGTGGAAGTATTATTCGATAGAAAATACTATCAACAAAATAAAATTTCTTCAAATATAAATTGAAAATTTCAAAGCAGAAGCATTAAATTTTCGCATTTACTTTTGTCAGCCTTCACTTTTATTCCGAGAATCTTTTCAGAGCTGGAATAAAAGAAATGTCGTTCATTCGGTAACATCTACCAAGTGTATACCTAAGAGCGAACTAAGAGCATCAACATCCCACTCATGCGCGCATAAGAGAGAAGTTCTCTTAATATTTTTCACATCTTCCTATAATTATAATTTAATAATAAACTGTAATTATTTATTATTGCTTCTGAAGTAAATTTAAATATTTGCAATTGAATTTAACTCATACTAAATTATATATATATATATATATATATATATATATCTCGCTATAATCAACTGTATAATAAATATTATTATTTGCATATAATTTTAACTCTATTTTATTTAGAAATATTGTTTCAACTAAAAATAAAAAATACATCTCAAGTTTCTTATATACAGAATTATTTTCAATGTGAATGAATTAATATTTCAACATTACGAGATTAAACGCGCGCTCCGCGCGCACATTTACTGCGATGTTTATTTAAGATTTAAGATTTCCCGCGTCACACGCCATATTCAATATACGCCGCATCATCACTTTCATCTGACCAATAAGGAAAAAGCATTACGTTACTAATGATCTTTTTATAATAGGATTTCTAGGTGAAAATACAATCAACACAAAAATTCGTTTATTTTGAACGTTTAGAATTTCAAGCACATAATATTTTCATTCGCCCCTGTTATTTCTTTCTCACAAGTGATAATACATTCTACTGGTTAGTATATAAAGACGATTCAACTCTATACTCCCTGTGTCGTGCGTGCGATTCGTCGATTATAGCCATATAATTTTATATGTGCATTACCTTGATAAATTCTCAAGTCTTGGAGCTTAAACCTTCTTGTGTTTTTAGGACGCTCTCGTGAGCAGTGCGGTACTCTGTGGAGAGGTTTGATAAATAGTCAAGATCATGCATAATACTTTCTCCCGTGCTTTTAGGAAAGTATAACTATCATTTGTTAAAAATCTTTTTGCAGCTCGTTAGATTTTCGTGGAATTCCTTTCACAGTGCTACATGTGCAAATTTACCAAACAACCACTATATCTAAATTTTATCACAACTTTCGGTAACGATTACCGAACAAATTTTCTTCGTGTGCTAAATTACAAAAACTACTTATTACAATCACACATTCACACCTACTATTTTACCTTTTGTTCTCATGAATAACACTGAGCCATAGGGGCTTGATCAGAGCACACTCACGCTCTCACAATTCCGACGTTTTATTCCGTATCGCAAAGGCCCGCAGAGGATTCTAGCTGATTAAGGCTAGGCTTCTGAAAGGAATCTGTATTGCCAACTTTATGAGGGTAATACTGAACGAGGGTAATTTAGCATGGAACAGAGCCTTATTCGACAGATAAGTGGCGCCTTACTCTGTATCGTTTGAACAAAATTAATAAATTAATTTAAACTAATTAATTAAATAAAATTAATTATATATGCCTTTGACATTGTAGCATGAAATAATCCAAGTGTGTTTTAGTGTATTTAATCTGTATTTTGTATTAACTATTAACACCATTAAAGGGTGGCCATACACTATACAGGAAAACCGGGGATAAGCCGAAAATTGTTTTGAAACTCGGGAGTTTTTTTAATCCACAGGGTTTATTCCTCGAATTCTCAGTCTACACCAGATTTCTAAATTTTAAAGGATTTCCAAAGATTTGAAGGAATCTGAAAAAATTTCAAAGTATTTTAAAGGTTGAAACGAGTTTCAATGATTTAAAGAGATTTTACAATAAAGTAAAAGGTTTAATAATGAAAAATAAAAGAAATTTTAATGCAACAAATAAAAATTTTCAAAATATATAACTGGGAATTTTTTCCTGAAATTCGAGTGGCCACCCTGAATTTGATATAATATCGTGTTATTCCAGCTCAAAGAATTAACGCTAGCTTTAATTTTTTATTTCTTCATCAGGATTATTTCCTACGCGACTTCAGAATTAGCTTAGACAATTAGAACACTTCTTTGCAAGAAACCTAAAATGATCCCAAAAAAAACAATTTATTGGTCTTAAATAAAAGTTGACTTAAGTCAACGTTCCGTTCTCTATAAAAGAAAAATACAAGGCTCACACGTTCAGTGCGATCTTGCTAACTAAAGCAACTCTTGCAAAATGTACTGACTCTCTAAGAATAATTTTTCGTTTATACAACAGACATATGAATTTCAGCTATGTTGGATTATGACCCACTTCATAAAGCCCGCGATAGAGTATCCTTAGTGAATAATAGAATTGGGGATGGAGATTCATTTGAAGACAGGTACGTAAGTCTTTTCTAGTTTCCACTTGAAGACCTTTTCATTTTCATTCTCTAATTTTGAGTCTATCCAAGAATATGAATAATTAGGGGAAGCTAATTCTGAAGTCGAAAATCTAGTATTCACAGGAAATTACACTACCATCCGGCGGCATTGCCCTCGGCTGGCATTGCCTTCAGTCGGTAATGAAGGTTCCTGTCAGTAGATTAGCCTCAGTCGATATGAAAAATATACCTTATCTGCTGTTACCTCAGGTATAAATTGCGATTCCCGTAACTATAAAAAAAAGAAGGTGTTTAATTACTGGGAATCTCTTTTCTATCTGAAAAGATTGAAATTTTCTAAAATCTTATATCTTTTGAAATCCCTTTAAAGTCTTTCTTTTAAAACCACTTTATATCTCTTTACATTGTTTAAACTAAATCCTTTAAAGTCGATCTCTTCAAATTCCCTTGAAATTCTTTACAACCATTAAAAATATCTTGAAATATTGTTTATTACAAATAAAATTTTTAAATTGTTTAAAACTCGTGAATTATTTTATTTATTTTCAATATTTATTGAAATTTCTGTTAATTTTTTTAGAACTTCATTAGAATGTTTTTCCTTCTTTTTAATTCTTTTAAATTCTTTTGAATTCCTTTGAATATGTCCTGAAATTTTAATTTTAATTTACGCAAAACTTTTTTAAATTCTTCGCTCGAATTACTCAAATTATTGATATTTGAACGAAATTAGATGTTTCATTTAATTTCAGGTTTGAAAAATGCAAAATGCAAAATTACCAGATTGTTATGAATAACCACCGGGTTCAGAAAAATCAAGAAAAACTAAAATTCAAAAAACCTTTTTGAGTTATAGCCATAAAACGATTTTTTTTTAATTTTGCATTTTTCAAACATTCTAAAACTAAGTGAAATATCTAATTTCGTCCAAATATCATTAATTTAGTTGGCTAATTCCAATGAAGAATTTAAAAAAGTTTTGCACAAAGTCCTTAATTTTATCTATAATTCAATTTTTTCATTTCCACACAGGAGCCTATCGGAAACTATTAAAACCCTGAAGAATCAAATGGTCGATTTGCAGTGGCAAATATCTCAGTTAACTAGGCAGTTGGAGCAAGAAAGAAGATCACGTCTCTCATTGGCTGCAACAGTAAAACGCAGCATTGCCGTTATCGACAGCCCCGTACCTTAAGGCATTGTCGATATCAGCCCTATCAGCGAAAGTTTCGTATGAAATTAATTCCAAACCAAGCCGCAATTTTCTGAATCGTTTCAAAATTTTTATCTGAATCAAACATTTTTTCATTCCGATCTAATTCGAAGCAAGTTTTCAATCACTTTTTGTTCGTTTTAATCCGCGCCTCAACTTCAAATTCATTCCGAATGAATCCGAACAACTTTCAATCCTTTTCCTGCCTCATAGAGAAAGTTTTGTAGTCGTTATATATTTTCCAATATATTGAAAATGGTTTCATTCAAATTTCCTCAGTTTATAAATGTCTAACAGATCGTTCTAGTCAATTGTCCGGATGTATGTACGTATTTGTATGGATGGATTTCCCACTCACCCCTTTTTTTTGTCGCCACTGTAACTTTAAGAAAGTTTACAATGTACTGCTCAATCAAAAACTCAAATGTGCTCAAGAATTTTTCAAAATATTAAATTTTAAAAATTGTATGTAGGTACATTTATAACTTTTGTAAAATTGATTTTTCGACTATAAGTTCTCAAATAATCATAATTCAGAGCTTATGTAAAGAAAAGAAAAATTCTTTGTTTAAAAACCGGATCGGGGTAGATGCAGACGAATAGACATCTCACTTATATTAGATCGAATTAATTCGGATAGAAATCCTCCGTTCGAACTCGGATGAAACTGTTTGGTTTGGATAAAAATTCCGAAATTAAATGGATTCCAAGAATAGCATTTTTTCTATCCGAAACTTTCGCCAGGCAGATTATCACTTAGATTACTATTTTACTAAAATCTTTCCTCGAAAGACAAAATGTCATTTTTCTTATATTTACCAAAAATACAAAGTCTAGAGCCGGCGCAAATGTACCTATATCACCTAAACACTGTCGTTACGATACAAGATGCCTTTTTATGGGAATGTTTTGTAATATAGAAATAAAGTTATGATCATTTTATGTTTGATTAATTAACTCTTTTTTATTTAATAAACCAAATTAAGGGTGTTGGAGCATTCTATACAATGATACAAATTTTTCACCTCAAAGACGCGTTGTTTGACGGGTCCTTTCATCGAAATCGGTTTCTCGATGATAGAAATTGGGCTTAGTTCTCTCTTTTTGAGCAAAAAATAATATTTCATGTTAAATAAGATAGTGGAAATATGAGAAAAAAGAAGGGTGAAGACAATATTTTAGAAAGAGTAATGTCAGAATCCTATTTGCTCACAAAAGAAGTACATCACTACTGTATCTCCGTCTCCAGTGATATCTATCTCTTTCTGTTTCTCAGTCTATCTTTAAGCAGAAAAAATGTTTATTTCTTTCTATCCCTACGGTTATCTCTCCCTTATTAACTTATTAATTTTAATATTTAAAACACGCATATCAATCTAAACGGAAGAGTAAACTCGCTACTTCATTTTACTGGAGCACTTATCTTTCTGTGGTTGTCTCATTCTGTTTGTACCCAGCGCTCTTCACGTTCTTTTTAATAAATTCACTATTACTTTGCTACGAAAGTGTTCTTTTATTTATTTGATCGCAACAATTACGTCTCCCATATGCCCTCAAATAATTACGAATAAGATAGATTTAGAACTAGGACCAATTTGTTTCGTGGAATATGTTGACCAGCTGAGCTGAAAAATGCCGATCTTCTCGGATCCACACCCCAGAGAATGACTTGAGACTCGATCTTTTCGTTCTCACTCTCATTTTCGCTGGTAGTTTCAAACTGATGTTCATCGCTATCAGTATCAGAAAATTGAGCCCTCTCATGCAATAACTCGCTCGACACTGGAACAGCCGCATAATTATTGTCCGATCGTCTCAGAGAATTCAAATTTTAAAATTCACCAAAACTATTTTTTCAAAATACAGCCCTATAGAGAATGAGAAAATGGGACTTTTTTTCCTTTACATTTTTTTTGTCTCATAATTATTCTTAATAGGAAAAATTAAAAAGTGGAAAATTTTCAACCTCTAAAATCAATAAGTTATTAATTATACATTGTCGTATCTTAGAAAAATATCGTTGAAATCGTTTAAAACTTGGTGTACACACTCATTACAGCCTTGTTATGGCTAAAGAAGAATCAAAAGTTGAAAAATATACTATTGTTTACTAATATTTAATTGCAAAATGTTATGATTCCCTTTTAGGAATCGAGGTGAGATAAGTGGGGAGTTTCAAACAGGGTTTCAATATCGGGTTTAAAGCCGTAGGTTCCGTTTTGCGAACGAGATGGATTTATTCCTCGACGGAGAAAAAGTTTCGGGTGAGCTGTGAGTAGGGATATAGATGGTGTCTCCTTCAAATAATTCTTCCGGGGGAGGCAATGGACGGTTCGGGCTGAAATAGAGGGCAGCCACTGTGAGGTAATCGCGGGGATTCTCGACGGGGGGTTGGAGGGGTGATAGTGGGAGAACCGTAGAATAATCCGGCCCGATATCGGGGGTCTCACGCGTTGTGAGGGGCTCGTTAGATTTTACCGGATTCGCAATGGGATGAGAGAGAGCTTTCGCACGTTCTCTCTTCCCGAGACGATTACGGGGTTTTCCACGCCGTTTTCGTTTGCGTTCGGATACGTTCAAGGAAGGGGGGGGGGGGAGCCGGAAACGCGTGACGAAGTAACACGGTCGAAGGTATAACACCTCACGACTCGACGTGTTTTACGCTATACGGTCGATGGTGTGACACCACACGACTACGCGTATGATAAGAATTTAGTCGGTGGTTAACATCACTCGACTTAGCGTAATTAAATCTAGCACTACCAACGATACCGCACTACGAAATCGAATCACTTTTCACCTAAAAGATCTGGAAGGGCGATTTGTGTGGGCAGAAATTTGGGAAAACTAGTTCACTGTCGGAGATGTGAACGTCGGCTAACTAAGAGAAACAGGGTTCGCAGGCCCTTCGGTTGTAAGACGCTTTCAGTCAGGAGAGAGGGTAGAGTCCCAGCCAGTGGGTAGGTCAGTGATGACGACAGAGAGGGAAACGCTGGCCTGAGTAGGGATAACTCACCGTCCCTCCTGACTTCGAGGATCTAAATTAAAATTAAAATTTAATAATAAAAATTATGATTAAAATAAAATTCAAGTCCTAAATTAAGATATTTATATTTAAGAGTAATATTGCTATCCTAAATATTATTTGTAATTAATTTATTTTAAAACATATAGAAGATTCTTGTTAACATTGTATTAGGTTAGTTTTTCCTTTTAATTAATAAAAATAAGCTTGCAATGGTCGAAATATCACTGAAATTTGATCAGAATTTCAACGATAAACAAAAACAGTGGAAAGTCTTAGTTTCATAATGTTTAAGGAGTAAGAGAGACAGTGTATATGAGATATATATATATATATATATATATATAT